>JAAAKE020108085.1:0-17170 GCA_010014785.2 Anisolabis maritima
ATTGGAAATGCAGAAGAATCTGAATGATCTCAAACATAAATGGTGACTTAGAATTTTATTTATTTTTATATATCCATGTTATGTTTCTATATTTGTAAGAAATAAGTTTTTGTTGTTGAATGGTTATAAAAAACATATTTAATGAACTTAAGTGACAAAATACCTGAACAATTTTTTAATTTTTTACCCGTTTTCCCTTAATTCCATTATTTACATGATGAGATGACCTGGTTTAACGCTGTTTCGTATAAGGCTCTATTTTGAGGGAACATATTCCCCGCGTTAAGCGGGGTCTTACTGTACTATTAAGAATGATCAATCGGAACTTTATTTTCAGTTTTTTTTATATTATTCCTTGAAATTTGATATTTCCAGAAAAAATCAGAGATTCGAATTGTTTTAATTGTAAATCTTCTTCATGCATGGATGTATTTTTTCAATTTTTCTCTCAAGGTGAAGACTTAAAAATAAAATATTTATTATTCAGCCAAGACACGATTTCTATTATAAAAATCTTTATTTGATTTTCAAGTTTATTCTTTATTTTTATTCTGGTTAATATAGATTCTTTCAATGAGAGTCAAACTTTTAAATGACACGTGGAAAAAAATATAAACAATATATCAAAGTTTAGATTAAGACTTTTAGATTACTCTTAGATATATTTGGTTTTGAACGCGTTCGACCTTAACAAAGTTGTGTGATAATATTTATATGATAATATTATTATATTTATATTTTATCTTTAAATTTCATTTCATTTGTACCGTATAGGCCCACTAACCGAAATCCTCGTTTATTTACCTGTGGTGCCCTCGTGCACCCCAGCCGACCCCTGGCTGCAGTCATCTATCGGCACCCCGTGAAGTTACTTTATTTCCTAACTAACTCCTATTATATTCATTTCTAGTTAGCTAACTACTCCTATATCTAATTCCACCGGTCTCTTTATTCCAACCTATTCTATGCTAAGGAGGATATCCTAGATTGAGGAGGCTGCGTGTAGCCTACTCCTTGCAAAGAGTGCATCATTGAGAGGGAATTCTTCTTTATGTACCTTCCATAGGACAGGATGTCTAAGCAACTCCCTCTCCTTGTAGAGTTGCCTGAGGGCTCTATTGTGGTGGGGTCCAATACTCCAATCCACGGGATACTTTTTGTTTACATTAAATATTTTTATTTAATGAAAAAATTCCTCCTGCCCGGGATGCGAACCGATCTCCTATGTAAAACGCGGACACCCTACCGATTGCTCCACAAAGCCCTCTATCTTTAAATATTATTTCATAGACAAATGTATAATAATACAATAATTTACTAATAAAACCTTAATTTTTAACAAATATTTGCGAAATTTAATTAGAATTTAAATTATAATAATTTAATATTTTGGAATGTATTGCTAAAGAATGATTTTTTTTTTTCCAGAAAATATTTAATTCCGATGACTCACGCGGATGTGGAGGCGGCCATGGCCGCGGCTTCCCCTTGTCAATGTGGTAAAGAGAGTATGGCCCCAACTGGGGTCTATCGAAATCAAGGACGTGTCAACAGTCGCGAGTGCATTTGTAAGTTTTTGCTATATATTCTTGGAAAACTGCCTCAATGTCAATGCTTATTTATAGTTAATAAATAAAAGCTTTCGGATTATCGTATTTCAATACTTTTATATTTCGCTCCCCTCCTGGATTCTAAAAATATATTTTTACAATACCCTTTCTCTCTATGGAATTCTCAAAATTTTTTTATTTTTTAAGTCAGGAGGCTGGTTTTAAACCAAAAAAGTAGGAACCGATTTATCAATATTATACATATAAATAAATTTTCTTATTGTTAGGAAATTCTAACAATCTCTCCGTAAAAATATTGCCTATTTTTTACTTTAATTTATTTTTATTTTTTATTAAAAAATTATTTTTTCTTCTCATTGTTTGCATTTTTTTCGATTTTTTTCAAATTGGAAGGAGATTCTCTTTATGAGGGATTTAATACTTTTGTAAACTTATTATTCTGGATGTGGTGGATATAGAGCCAAAACTGTATGCAAAAATGTTTTTTTTTTTTTTGACCATTACACGTAAATTTGGTATATTACGCCAATGTTGAGAAAATTGGTACTATTTTTCAAAAAACTTCAAAATTTTATTGATATTTATGACAACTCGCCTCTTCTATAAAAATATATTAAAGTCACTCGGTAGGCAAAAACAAATTTGTAGCGGCTGGCTGCTTGCAAAAAATGTGAGCAATTTTTTTATAAAATAGAACAAAAAAATAGGCATAAATATTTTTAAACGAAATTATATGGATTATTATTTGCTTTTGTTGATTATTTAATAATTTTTAGACAAGTATTAAGTATTTTGTTTATAAATTGATTGAGTTAATTAAATTAGCATCCTGAACTTTTCGCAATTTTTATCTGGTTTGTTTCTCATTTGTTTTAAACTTTAAACTTATTATTTCTATTTCCATTTCATTTGATCATATCCTTTTTACTCGTAATAAAAGAACAAAAAAAATATAAACACAAAAGAACCAAGAATTATACGTGTATATGATAATAAAAAGAATAAAAATAAGTTTTTTTCCTTATTAAAATTCAAAATAAAAATTCTCTGGAATTTTACTATTTTTTGTTCTCGTGAGGCTAATATAGGATTATCGGATTCCTCTTTTGTTCTATATTTATAATCAACGTTATTTTATTAACCATAATAAATTTGATAAGGTTCTAAGAGACAGCTAGAAGGCCAGATAAAAATTCTATTCACCGATCGTGACATAATTGCTTATAACATTCACTCAACAATATATAAATAAAAATGGATTTATATTGCACCAGAGCTCATCTAGAAGGGACCAGGCATTAAATCTCCCTTGAAATTAACAAGTCCTCTCGAGAGCTCTGAAACGAAAACCTTTAGTTGTTCATTTTGCATTTATGCACTCTAGGGTATAAAAAAACAGACGCCTGAGAAAACTATAAGAGTTTCGTACCATTTCTTCAAATAATTAACTTGAATTTCTTATATACCAAAAGTTGACAAAATTAAGATTTTTATATTTAAATACAAAATTTCATAAAGATCCGTTCAACCGAATTATATATATCCACAGACCAATAGCATCATGATAAAACTTGATTTGCTTTTGTAATCTCGAAATGCCAAATTTGGCAAATTATAATACTTTCCTTATTATAATTGGTGTCTGTAAAAATTTAGATAGCCCATCAACTTTTATTACCAGACAAAGATTAATACTTAAATAAAATAATCTTTGTTTTTAAAAGAATATACCAAGTGATTAGAATTCATTAAATGAAAAGAATACAGGAAATTTCTAATTTTACAAAACAAACATAAAGAAAATTATATGTATTTCCATTCCATCTTGGAAAAAAAAAGATTTTCAGTTTTTTAAAAAAATGGCCTTGTTCAATTCCCCTAGAAATAATTTATATATATGAAAATGAATTAATGTTCTCAATATCTTTTTAAAATTTTTCAACATTTTTAACAGAAACATTTTATTTAATATTTCTATGTGCAGTAGCAGAAGATGATCCGCCAAAACCATTCCGGCATGGTTTAGTGCCCTGGCTACGTCACAAGGCCAAAAACACTTTCAAGCGGAAAGTTCTTCTGAAACGTCTTCCGATAATCAACTGGCTTCCTAAATATAAAGCTCCTGATGCCCTCGGGGATCTTGTTGCGGGAATCACCGTCGGTCTTACCGTCATTCCTCAGGTAAGTCCAACATTACTACCCATCTAATAAATCCTTCATTCAAGTTTATCACGAATGTTTCTATACTCTCACTCCCTCTAAAGGTCAAGTTCAATATTATTAAAAAGAAATTTTGTCCCAGTTTATTTGTTCTATATAATATATATTTTAAAAAATAGTTCTCTTCAGTACTTCCATTATACATTCATAATAAAATTTGTTTTTAAATAACGATATATGAAAATCATTTATAAAAATGATAAATAATAATAAATCGCGGTAAAACAAATGTCAAGGAAAAAATTATATAGATTATAATCTTCCAAACATTATTCCGATTTTATATATTGATAAAAAATAAAATAAAAAAAAAAACATGTTTCATGTTTCATGTGAATGTTCAATATTCAATTTCAATATGAAACCTCAATTAAATATAATAGATATCGACATTTTCATCGAATTGAATATTAGGAATTCCCAATGTCTGATTTAATGGTTCGAACATCACTTATGTTTTTGATGACTTAATAACTATTTTTTGGGGATTTACTTTAAAAGAGTTAATTTTATTTTGTGATGGGAACAGAGAGTGAAAACGAAAGACTTATCATGCCTTTATGTAAACTCACCCGCGTTAAGCATGAACAATTAACATGGGATTAAAATTTTTATATTAATTTAATTTTTCACTTTCCCGCACTGTTATTTAATTAGGCAACGAGGTTGCAACCCTTTCCCATGCTTTTTAGCCGTCGCTAACAAGTCCTCTCCCATGGTACAGAGGTAAAGATACATACAAACAAAATTGATATTCTCAATAATTCTAACCTCTCAGCCATGGGGTGAGGGCTTCGTTCAAAGTTCAAGACCTTGAAAATTTATTTTATTTTCACCTTAATATATGACACGTGATTATCGCGCACTTAAATTTATTAAACAATTATCATACTAATAAATCTGATTTTCCTTGACTTTGTTTGTTTATTTACCTTTTTCATGAAGAAATCATTTACAAATTATAAATATAATATTATCAATATTCCTAAAGGTTATTATATGAAAATTTTATCTCTTAATTAATATATATAGCTATTAAATAAATTGAATTTTATATTTTGAAAAGTAAAAATACTTCATATATAGATACTTATTGTGCTGTTTATTTATCCACTGGTGTGATTCAGCCGTACTGGTTCTTAAAAATCTCTTTCCAAGAGTTTAATAAACATTTGAACCGTTTTTGAAACGGTTGTAAAGTTTATACTACTATTAAATTATTATAAATAATTGCTTATTACAATTACCAACTCCAAAATTTGCATCTTTTGCTATTGAATTTGACTCTCATTAATAATATTATGCATTTCATATACCATGGGTTGTAGAAATTAATTCTTATTTGGTTGCTGGAAGTTAGGCCAACTTACTAATGGATTTTTCGATTAAGATTAATGAGTGCGAGATGGGAGAGGGCATTAACTGCTGCAGAGTCCACTATAGCGGATCATGTATTCTCATTTGTTAATTTTTGGGAAGATTAAACAACTGCACATACGTAGTCCGCTTAATCAAAAAATCCTTTAGTGAATTAAATGGGCATTTGAATTGTCTCTTCCAGTAAATAAAACGAACGAATTTAAGTACCCCATTGTATAAAATACCATGTAAAAAGATATTATCGAGTAAAAACTCATTTACCGCCTTTTTTCATAAAAACTCATAAACTATTATCCTTATATAACAATTAATTTAATTTATTTATATTTTTTCTTTGTTTTTAGTCTCTGGCCTATTCAAACGTAGCAGGACTTCCTGCACAATACGGTCTCTATGGTTCATTTCTTGGCTGTTTTTTGTACATTGTTTTCGGCTCTTGTAAAGATGTCCCCGTTGGTCCCACCGCCATCGTCTCTTTGGTCACCTATCAAACAACCGGAGCACTCAACTTAAACCATCATTACGCAATTCTCCTTGCTTTTCTAAGCGGATGTATTGAAGTCGCTATGGGTATTCTCGGCCTCGGTAATTATTACTGCATTCTTTTCAAATTGTTAAATTTGAATTTATAATATATTAAGAATGGGAAAATCATAATAGATTTCTTATAATTGTCATTATATATGAGCACTATTTAAAACAAGTTGTTGGCAATAATTTTTGAAGGTCAAAATAAACAAAATCACCATTTTATTTTTTTCACAATTCTCTCTTCAGATTGAATGGAAAATTTTAATAGGATTAAAAAAAGAAAAATTTCAAGAATGGCGATTAACTTTTTAAAATGATCAATTAATTTCTAGTTTTTAATTTTAATATGCAGAGTAAAGGCCTACGAGCATTCGGATAAATTGCATAAAAAATTATAAAAATTTTCTTTGATCAAAATTATAATTGTTAGTATTTTTAGGATATGGCTGTATGCTTCCTGAGCTATCTTACCCAGGACCTCCGGCCTAATCAGTCTACTAATCCTACAATAACCCAGATACCTAAAAGCGAATTTAAGAAACAATGAAGGGGGATCTCAGCTAGAAGAGACAATTTCCCTTTTCTGAAATTTATTTTAACTTTACGGCGGTGCTGAACTGTTGCTCTTGCATACTCTGCACGAGCTGCCAGTGTCTTTTAGCCTTTATTCTTTCATCTCCCAAAAGCGAGAAAAATCTTTCTCCTATCAAGACACTTCAAAAATTCTTTGATACATTCAACCCGTCATTGATAATAATTAACTTTGAATTAAAAAAAAAAAAAAAAAAACAATCAAGAAAATGAAATTTTATCAACACTCTTCAACTTAAATATATTATGTTTATAAGTGAGATATAGCTGGGCAGATTAATTTGTGTAAGGGTTCGGAGAAAAAGAAAACCAGCCGCTTTTCTCAGATCACTATATACCACTTTATTCAGCAAATATTTCAGCCAGCATTACGTCGGCCATCCTCAGTGCCACAAAGTGATAATTTTAGTGGACCTGCGTCCGTTAGGTATATAAAATATATTGGAGAGGTGAGGAACATCTACACAATGAAACTAACGGACGCAGGTTCACTAAAATTATCACTTTGTGGCATTGAGAATTCTTTTTCTCCGAACCCTTACTTAAATATTTTATTTTTATTTATTATTAAATTAAATTATTAATATATTAATTTTAAAAACTATTTAAAATATCTACTTCCAAAAACAATTTTATTATTTAATTTTAGTGCGGCTGCTCTCGGAATTATTGAGAGCTTTAAAGAGATAGGGACAATGTCATATATATTTCCTTCTCCTCCGGCTATTTGATAAGTCTGAAGTGGCTTGGTGAACTTTTAAACTCCACATCTCCACACTTTTAGAAAGGGTTAAGAAACAATTCCGAGACTGTCCAGTTATAATTGATTATGATTAGATCGGTAGAATCGTTTATTTTAGTTATTTTCGTTTTGGTTGAAGTTCACCGACTCAAACTTTTTAATGATTTTATTAGTGTCCAAATTGTGTTTAATTATTCCTTTCTTTCACTTTCCTTACTCAAAACTTGTTTGAGGAATTTATGGATTTTTTTTATTTTGGCTAATGAACCTTTGTACAATTGTCAAATGTCTAATTTTCTTCTAGTCAAATTAGAAGGTTTATTCAGATTTTCTATAAGGGAACAAATTTTACTGAATAACTGAATAACAATTTTACATTTGTCTTTTAAAAATTATCTAAACAATTTTCCTAAATTGGCAACTCTGCCTTCGAATTCCTCTAGTTCAATTTATTCATGGTTTAAATAGGAAGGATCCAATTATAATTATGAGAATGACTTTTATCTTAGTTTGGTAAGATTTATTTAATAAAATAATTTTACTAATCTAATAAAATTATTACTTGAGTTTATTATTATTGTCATTAAAAAAAAATCTTTTCATCTTTACACACATTAATTTTGTCATTTGTTACTTGCGACAAATTGATAAAAATAATAATCACATGTTTAAAAAATATAATTTTAAATTTTAAATCCGAAATTTTCAAATTTATATAATATCTAATTGATGAATTCTTTGTTTTTTTTTTTTTTTTTTTAATTTTTAAAACCAGATCAAATTATAACTGAGGTTAAGTCGTTCATTCTTCCAATATTTATTTATTTTTTTGTTTGATCTATTTTTGCACTTGTTTGAAATTTCATACTTTTATTTGCAATTGTTACTTTCTCTTAAATATATATATATATAGATTTAGCTGATGTAATTTTTTAGTTCTTATTTTATTTTAATCATTTCTCTCAACTTTTATTACAATAATTTTTGAATTTTTATTTTTTTACAGGTTTTGTGATTGACTTCATCAGTGGTCCGGTTTCAAGCGGATTTACTTCAGCCGCTGCTCTTATTATCGTTACATCTCAAATTAAGGATATTTTTGGAATCAGTTCACAAGGGAATACTTTTATTGAACAATGGGAGAGTCTTATAAAAAATTTTCCTCATACCCGCTTACCAGACGTTCTTTTAGGAATTTGCTGCATTGTCGTTCTCCTTTTGATGAGAGTAAGTTCTAAATTCTATTAAAATTAATTCTTTTTATAACTTAATCTTTAAAATCATTAAAATAATTATTTTTTTATTTTTAGTTATTAACAAAAGTTCACGTGGGTCCACTTCAGCCTGAACAACAAACCAAATCGCAAAGAATAATAAATAAATCATTATGGTTAATCGGCACTTCGAGAAATGCCATCCTGGTTATTGTCTCCGGCATCGTAGGCTGGCAGGTAATAATGATAAAAAGAGTCAACAAAAAATTATGATAATTAATTCTCCACTATAATTTTAAATAATAGGTCTGATAGTAGGATTTTTTTTAGACAAAAGATTCCAAATTCAAGGCCAAAAACTATTAGGCTACTCATAAATATGAGTATTGTTTAAATAGGATTTTTGTATTATTTAAATTAGGTCATTATTACATAATATTTCTTAGAAAAAGATAATATTTCAATTTAATTTCACTACCTATTCTTAATAATTTATGATTTTTCTTTTAAATAATCATATGATATTGTTCATTTTAATTTGTAGATTTCATTAAAATAATTATAATTAGCATCTGAAAATTCTGAAACTAAACTACTTAAGTATAAATACTTCTTTTATTAAATTTAATTTTCTATTTAAACTTTTTAAATTTGTTGTAAATATCTCTATTAATTATTATAATTTTTTTCTATTAATCAATTATTGTATTTAATAAACCAAATTTTGATTATATATCTAGGGAGTTATAGGGAAACATAAATAGTAAAAAAGACATTAGTTATTATTGAAGGGAATTGAAGGAAATTATTTAAATTATACTAAAAACTATTTTAAAAGTGTATGTATGCTTTTCCCACAAATAGGGTAAACTCAAACTTCAGAAAATTTAGATAATTGTTTCAATTCTTTCAAAATTAATATGATTGTAGATTACAATGCAATAGCTTAGAAAATAAAATAAAAAAATTTAATATATAAATATTTCTGCGCCTAATTTGTTAAATTTTAGTGAATTGTTATTTCGAATGACTTGAACGAAATATTAATAAAAAAATTAAATTAAATTAATATCTTGCTTCTTCCTAAATGAAATATAATTAATTTTGTGCTCTCTTGATCATATTAATGTAATTAATAATATAATTAGTTTTTAAATGTAGTTTAATCACATATTATATGAATAAATTAATGTTTTTTTTTCTTTTTCTCAGTATCACTCTGACGATACGCCTTTTAAGCTGATTGGAGAAATTCCTCCTGGATTACCAAATGTCCAAGCACCTTCTTTTGGATTTACTGAAGGAAACACCACAGTAACTTTTGGAGAAATGGCAGCCAATTTAGGGTCGGGGATCATCATAGTTCCTTTGGTTTCTTTACTTGAAAACATCGCCATTTGCAAAGCCTTTTGTAATTTTCCTTTTTTTTTTAATATTTTAATATTAATTTAATAATTTTTTATTTATATTTTAAATTTTTCTTAAAAATTCAATTTAGCAAACGGAAAATCCGTGGATGCTTCTCAAGAATTAATTGCCATTGGAATAGCAAACATCGGTAATTCGTTTGTCCAAGGCTTTCCAGGATCCGGATCTTTAAGTAGAAGTGCTGTTCTAAACTCTTCTGGATCTAGAACTACACTTAATGGATTATACACAGGTTTGGATGAAAACTTCAAATTAATCCAACAACATGAAATTAATTATTAAATTCTAATTACAGGTTTATTAGTTATTTTGGCTCTTCTTTTTTGTACGCCATTATTCTTTTTTATTCCAAAAGCCGCTCTAGCTGCTATAATTATTGCAGCTGTAATATTTATGGTGGAAGTGCATGTTGTAATCCCTATGTGGAAAACCAAAAGTAGGTATATTTTAATTTATTTTAATTTCATTAAAAAAAGTATAAGATAATTTATAATAAAATCTAAAAAATCATTCTAGTTTAAAAACTGTGAAAATTTTAGTGACAAATTAAATTTGAAATTCAAATAGTATAAAGATTGTGATACATTCTTAATTTTTTTTGCCGGAAGCTCAAAAACAACCTAATTAAAGAAATCATTTTTTGTACTTATAATAAATTTTATTATTAAACAGTTTGGAAACCTTTTCACATGAAATAGTTATTAATTTTCATTATATTATTTATTATCATTTTTAAGAAAATATTTCATTTTAATTTTATATTTAATCAGAAAATATTTCATATTATTTTAAGAGAGTGATCTGATCCCTGGTATTGGAACTTTTATTGGATGTCTTGTTCTCCAATTGGAATATGGTATTCTTGTGGGAATTGGAATTAACATTTTATTTATTCTCTACCATGCTGCTAGACCTAAGATTACCGTCGAAAGTGCCACTGTAATTATCTCTTCTTTTATGTTTTTATAATATTTTTTTGAAATTATATTTTATTAATAATTTTTTTATTTTTAGTCGCATGGAGGAGTGGAATATCTTATCTTAACTCCCGATCGTTCTCTCATTTTCCCTTCTGTTGATTATGTACGAAATCTTGTAACAAAAAAGAGCATAAAGCAAGGACTCCCTGTAGTAATAGATTGTACTCATATTTATGGAGCTGATTTCACAGCAGCTAAGGTAAATTCCAACCCTTGTGTTTTAATCTGATATTATTAATTTACTAAAAAGTAAAAAAAAAAAAAACAATACATATTGATTGGTAATGAAATGTTGGGTGTTCTCATTTCTTCTTTGTTTGGAAGGACAAAGGAGGTCAAAAATACCTAGAAAATTTTGTTTATGTTTAAATATCTCTCATTTTACAATTTTGGGCAAGATTTACCTAATATAAATTTCCTCTTACAAGATTAGCCAGAAAAAATATATGATACAAATTAAGAAAAATGACCTTATTTTTCTTATATTGTATTTAAAATTTTGCCGTTCAAGCTTTGATTATGCCTCTGGTGTTAGAGTGAAACTATAAATCTTAATTTAAATAAACATTTAATAAAAAAAACTCATATTTTATTACTCTTGGGTGTTATTTAAGGATGAGGAAAATTCTTCTCCAAATTCCAAAAAATTGAATAATATTTAAATACGATCATTATCAGCATGTTTTGGACAAATATAGACAATTTACAAAAGAAGAAATTTCTTGAAAGGAAATTAGGAATTTTTCATTGAGATAATTTATAATAATAAATAATAAAGTGCATATCCAATCCATTTGATAGTACAATACATTCAATATTTTTTCATAAACTCTCTCCATATTCTTCTAATATTTTATTAAGTTTTAAGTATTAAAAAAACTTATTAAAAAATAAACGTTAAACAATAACCATGACACTTCAAATAAGTTCATGTATCTGTTCTTATTTTTTTTTACTCTTTTATTATTTTCTCTAAACAATTACATGTTTTATTTTATCTCATAATGTTAGATGGGACATATATTATCTAGGTCAATGTTGAACAAATAATTTAAACTCTCTTATTTTAGAGAGAGAGAGAACTCTGGAAAAAAAATGTTTTATCATTTTATTAGCTTTTAAAAAATTTACAATTTATCCAATTTAAGTTTTATATTTTAATGAAGATAAATTTAAGAAAATTATAATTGGCTAACTATTATAATTTTCTTAAATTTCCTGTTTTTCTATTTTTGCAAATCATTTGACACTTTATCTCTTTAAGAGACAGGGTCTAATTTCCATTTTTTTTTTTTGCTTATTTAAAGGCTAATTCAAGCCTTTATTTTTTCTTATTGAGTTACTCATTTTTTCCCAAATTTTTTTTTGCTTTAGATAAATATATAAACTGCTAACGAGATTTGTCAACTAATCTAATCTTAATCTTGTAGGTAATCGAGTGTTTGACCCAAGATTTCTCGCAACGGGAACAACCATTATTCTTTTTCAATTTGAAGCCGAGTGTGGTGGCCGTGTTCAAAGGTTTACAACCCAAGGACTTCGTCTGCTATCATGATGAGGAACAAATAGATGACCTCATCCGAGGTACGAAATATTTTAAATATTGTTTTATTAATAAAGACAAAATGGCACACTTATCTGTATTTTATGAAACAACAAATCTGTAGAACATTCCTCATTTACTAACGCTAAATAGTCAGTATAAATTTAAATTGTCTTTTTAGAGGCTAATTAGTATTATTGTTTTAAAGCATTTATTTTAAACAATTTCCTAAGACTGTTTTTTTTTTAATATTTAATTTTGAGATTTAATGTTATTTACTTTTTAAATTTTTTTTTAAAAGAAAATAAATTTTTAACTCTTTATGTAATGATTAAAAATCTCGGGTAAATAAGATTTTATCAATAAAGAAATTTTATATTCCCCAATATCAATATCGAAAAGATTAAATGTGAAGGTATCTTCGAGAAAGGACAAGCATTGCTTCTAAATAAGTGGGATAGCCAGGATTTTTATTTTAGGATATCTATGAAATTTGTATTTTTCTATTATTTTATTTATTATTATTATTTATTTTTTTGCTAATAAATACTTAACTGACTTATTTACAAGAGGAGGGAAGGGGCTAAACTGTTTTCTTTTGACTTGCAATTAAAGGAATTCAAATAAATGTTAAGAACAAAGCTGAATTTCCTCGGGTTTTTGATATTATTTAATTAATTATTCCATTTATAAGAAAATTGATTAATTTTGTTCTTTAGTAATAATAAAACATTGGATTATTATAATACTAATCCATTTTTGGATGATTCAGACAAGACAAAACTTAAACTAAGAGCAAGGGTCGTGAGATCGCAGAAAATTTTATTAAAATCTTTATATTTTATATTAAATTTGTAATGTGATAATTATTGTTAGTAATTAACTTTTTTCATTTTATTTTGTTTTATTTTCAATACATTATTACAGACATTTATATAATTATTTAATAGTTTTTGTCTTTTAAGATTGTGAATAGTCCTAATAAATACTTAACTGACTTATTTACAAGAGATCGCAAAAATAGCTCATCCAGAGAAAGTAGTAAGAGGGGTTATCCATTAAATAAGGAAAAATTAAATGCATTAATGAGTCGAGACACTACCATATAGAGTTGGGTTGATATCAGAAAAGTAATTTTATTTTAAATTAGGATAGACTTCATTGACGAAGATTTATTCAGATATTAATTATTAATACATAGAATTAAAACAATACGTTATGTACTTCTTTATCTTTTTGCTGTTTTTACATTAAATACCATAAACATTGAAAAAGATGGAAAAATATTACATAGAGAGGAATTTAACTCCTGTTACAAATTAAAATCAAAATCTGGCATTTTTTATCTCCTGATAAAACAATTTGGGGTAGATAGGAAAGGAAAATTGTGTCTTCTGATAAGTAATCTAATAATCTCCTCTTTAATAAATCTAATTTTTAATTCATTACATGAAGAATAATTTTATTCAATTATTACTTTGCAAATTTTATATATTTCTTGTCTTATCACGAAAAAAGTATTTTTATCATTATATGTTATTAATTTGGGGATATTAGACCTCAAAAGAATATATATATATGGATCTCTATAGATTATAAACTGCATGAAAAAAATATATGCTTTGAGTGATATTTTTTTTTAAATTTTAACATTATTTTTATATTTAAAATAATAAATTAACCAAAACAGTATTATTAATTATGTAGTTTATTTTTATAAAATTATTATTTTATAAATAAATATGAATAACTCGTGTGTCTTGTATTGTTCTTAATGTAATTAATGTTAATACCTTTTACCTAAACTATGTGATTAATATTATATTAATTTTCTTCATTGACTAACACTACTTAATCTCCCATCATTTGCTTTTAGTGTAGCAATAGTAGTATTAAAAATCTTGAAAATTAATATTATATTGTTGATTAAATTTTATTTAGCCCTATCCCTTGGTGTAAAGGTAGAAATCACACCTCACGTACTAAAGGACAGTGGATCGCTTCCCGTTATGAGTGACAAAAATTTATTTATATTTTATTAGCTACCAATTAATATAAATAAATAAGGAAGGAGTCTGAATGGCCTTCGATGCCAAAAAAGACAAAAAGAAATTTATATAAAAAATTATACGTATATATATTAAAGAGATTCGGAAAGCCTAATTAATATTATTATGCTGTTAAATTACAATACCAAATTATATTTTTCCTAATTTTTAGAAAATATTAATTTCACGATTTTAAGTTTTTTCCTTCAACTCGTAAATTAAAAAAATGAGACATCCTCGAGCTTAAACAATGGAAACGTGAGTTTGACTCCTAAGAGTGCCTCATTTTTTCATATTATATTTTGTCAACGTAGAATAATTTGCTATTTATAAACAAAATTTACACTCCATTTTAACTTCAACATGTCTTCCTAAAACCCTCTTTTTCATATATGTATTTGTTCCTCTTCAAACCAATATAAACATTTATTTCTCCTATAAAGATTGCAGAAAACTAAATATATATATACATTAATATTTTAAATATTATAGGGTATTAGCCATGAGGTGCAAGAAATAAAAGCCTATATGATTGGTGAGGTTTAATCTCCAAATAAAATTATTTTCTGCACTGGCTTACATATAAATTCCACAATATATTTATATATATGCAAGACCTCTAGTGTCACCGTTGTGCACAGGAGATCGGTGTTCGCGTCCCGGGCAGGAGGGATATTTTCATTAAATAAAATTATTTAATGTAAACAAATCCTCAAGAATGCCGTGGATTGGAACATTGGATCCCATCACAATAGAACTGTGACAGACGGTCCTATAGAAGGGACATAAAGAAGGATTCCCTCTCAATGATGGACTCTTCTGAGTAAGCTATATGCCGGTTCTGAGAGAGTCCCTCTTCAATCTAGGACATCCTCCCTAGTATAGAATAGGTTAGAATAAAGGGGCCGGATGGAATTAGATATAGGAGTAGTTAGCTAGCTAAAATGAATATAAGAGGAGTTAAATTTAGGAAATAAAGTAACTTCACGGGGTGCCGATAGATGGCTACGGCCACAGGTCGTTTGGGTTTGAGGTGTGTCTCTGTGCACGACCTCGACTAAATAAACGGGGATTTCGGTAAGTGGGCCTATACGATCCAAATGAAATGAAATAAAAATTTAAAAAATGTATGTATTGTACTTGGAGACAATTTTAATAAAGTGATTGATTATGGGAGATTAAATGTGCATAGGGCCTCATTGATCATATAGTTAGTGTATCTCTTGCACAGTATCCTATAATCTTTGTATCATTATATTGATATCGAAATATCTTCAGAATACAGAATAACAATCAAAATCAATTAGAATTGTTGGTTGATGCCATGCTATTCTTGAAAAAAATGACCATTTCGCCTTTTCTTATTCAATGAATTTTGGAAATTTTTCTTTTAAATTAATTAATTAATTAAAAATGAAATTTTTCACTTATTTTAAATTTCTTAGAATAAATAAAGCAGAACAAAAAAAAATTATTAATTTTTATTTTTCTTATTTAAATTAGATCAAAAAATTCAAGTTTAATCAATAATTTTTATTCATATAGATTAAAATATATATATTGATTAATTCATATTAAATACTCCTCCATTTGTTTGTTCTGTTCAGGTTATAAGAAGACTCACCCGGATGTTGCTGTTGTGACTACGTGATAAATTTTAGAATTAGTTTATAGAAAAAAAAGTAAAGAGATGACAGATATCATCATATCATCATCATCAATATTTAAGAAGCTGCTTCTACTCCGTTTGGGCCGGAACCCCACAACTATTCAAATGTAATAATACTTACCGTATATTTTCGTATGTAAGAAGAGTTTTTAAGATGAAAGGACCTAAGAACATAGATCAAATTCGACTTTTACACGTAATATACGGTATATCTATCTTTAACATTCGTTTTTTTTTTTTATCTATTTATTTATAACTCATTTTGTTTTTATATATTACTTTTCTTCCTAATATTTATAGTTTAGTCCCTTCTTTTGGACTTTATTATAAAATATGAAATTATCAATTATATATAAAAATTTAATTTTATCAATATATACTTGTAAACTATGATTAGCAATATTATAGTATCTCTTTGTAAAATTAAATTTTTTTCAATTGATAATTTAATATATTAATGTACTTTATTTCTACTTTAATACAGGTATTTAAATAAAATACATTTAAACATAATTAAAATTAATAACATTAATAATTTGGATTAAATAAAAAAGGTCTTAAAAATTAAAACAATATTAAACTTTTTTTTATTATCACTTAAGAATTTTTAAAACAGTTTTTCTTAGTCTAAAACCAATCAATCCTAATTTTAGAATATTATGGATATAACTGTATTAATTTTTTCGAATAAAATATGACAACATTGCTTCATCTACGTTTCAGCTATTTATTCGGTGGCCGTTATTAGGAATCATACTAATATTATGCTCCAAAGCGGTTCTTCAGTTTGCTACTCCTAACTGACTTGACATTGTATTACTTGCCCAAGTTTATAAGCTTCTTTTAACCTTTTTTATTTAATTCAAAAAAAAAGTCCACTTACATCGGAATTTTTTTGATATTACATTTCTATTCAATGCTTTTGGTAAAATATTTTTTACTAATTTCATTGATACATATATAATAAACAAAAAGAAAAAATATTTTAAAAAATCTCATTTTAAATCACATTATTTCTCAATTTAGTGTCATAATATCTATAATAATTTTATTATCGTGATAAAAAGAATAACTAATAAAATGTTTATAATAATTAAATTAAATAATAGTACATTTGCTTATACTGATGACGAGATGCAAGAAATTAAAATTATATTATAAAAAATTCCTAATTGGTTTACAGCGTAGCCTTTTTCTCAAATATTCGAGTCTCTTCAAAGAATCAATTTTAAGAAATGTATGATATTGTTCGA
>JAAAKE020108096.1:0-17169 GCA_010014785.2 Anisolabis maritima
AATGTCTTTTATCTTAAAACAAAAATTTATCAAATAAATAATATAACAAATTTAATTTCAAATTTCATAAAAAAAAAAAAAAAAAAAAAATAAATAATAATTATGAATAAAATTTTGTCCTCAAGCTCTGAAAGACCATGTTCCAATTTTATTAAAATATTCAAAAATACACTCAGATGCCAACTCTATTAAACTCTTTTTTTTTTTAAATAGATCCTTTAAAAATACACGTGCCCCCATTTCTCAAGATATTTGTTTACATTCGTATAGTTATTTTAATTTTCGGCGTGATTAATTATTTTATTCTTTTACATTTAACAATAAATTTTGTGATGGGGAGGAGTGGGATGTAATTTATATATACAGGTACGATTGCTACGGTTTTCGTTAATGCGGTTTTAAAATCGCTAACGCAAGAATTCTATTTCAGAATAATTCAATTTTAAATTTTAATAAACAACCTAACTTCAAATATCTATAATTTATATAAACACATAGAAACAGTAAATATATAAAGGATGTTTGGTAGGGAATTTCCCTATAATATCATGTATTCGATAAGTGCGGTGAAATTTCCGAACCAATTAACCGCCCTAATCGAGGAATACCTATATAATAATTTCCTTATTTTGAATTCAAATTTTATTCAAAAATTTATTTTCATCCCTGCTTTTATCTACCTTTTTATTTTTCTATGTTTGTGTCCCACTTTACTGATATAGTCTTTTGCCGTTGTTCGAGTAAACGGCTGGTGTAACGACTGTTTCTTAAACTACTCTAACGAAATCAATTAAAATGGTATTAAATAGACATTAAAACGGTTTTCTAGGGGACTGCCGCAAAAAATTTGGAGTAACAGAACATCATTCCGCTTTACTTTTCTTTGGTAAGAGAAAGTTGTGTGGTGTGCGTTTTTCACACAATTTTTTTTGTTATGAATTCTATTTGGTTTTATAATTTGCAATTCTCTTCAATTTAGCGGGAGGATGAGATCTCCCTCAGCATCACTTCTATGTGCCGTATTGGACGGTTTCCTTAAATATTACGTCCTTGAATATTAATTTCTTAACTTCCTTATTATTTTTTTCCTTAAACATGCAGAGCGTATTAAAATTATATTCTATATTTTTTCAACTCCTTGTTTGTAAAATGCTCAACTGAAGAGCCAAATTTGGTAATGATTTTTTGTTTAGATATTTATTATCATGTCATTGGGAAAAGCTTAATGGGCTCAGGGATAATCAAAAAGGTTAACTCGTTTCATTTACATCTTTTCCATATGGTGGGACCATTTGGCAGTATTTTCATTTGCATCATTTGTTGGATTTATTGAGATTTATAATAAATTTCGAACAATTTCATGTTGAAAATAACATTCTATTTTTAAGATCCTGATTCACTTCGGCCTTATAGTGTGGCCTTGGCCCACGTAATAGATTCAGAGCCGCGTCCAATTTTGGAGCGAACAAGTGCAATTCTTTAATAGGTAATGTGGAGGTTACAAGTGTATATAAACAAGAATCATTTAAATACAAGCTCAGATGGAAATAGTGAAAATGTTATAAACATCTCTTCCAAGCCTCAAACTGTTCCTAGCGATCCGAGGTAATCTAAGTAAAATGGGGTTCCGCGAGGGAAGAATATTTTTTTAAAATAATGGTGGTTGAAGGCTGGAATTTTATAGAGTGAGGATATAAAGACTGAAGCAGTTTTTATTATAATAAAATGATTTTAATTTCACTCTTTAGAGTACGTTTCTATACCTAAATGTGCCTTCTAACACTAATCAGCGATTTTTGTGTAGGTGATTCTAACAGGTGAAAGTCCTGAAGAAGGCACAAACGATGTTCTTTTAAGGCTGAAATTAAAAATTCACCATATCAGGACAGACATATGGAGTCGAATCCCTAGGAACTTTTTTAAACTCTTCAATATTAATTTTTTAATAATTTATTTTCGGTTTATTAAATCATTCAGAATTCAATCGCTTCATTATTCATTAATCTGATTCACAAGTGGCCTATTATTTACCATTTGAAAGCACCTTCCTTGGTTTTATACCCAAACGGTTTTTTAATGTTTTGGATGATAGAAATTTTCCTTCAATTTTTTAAATTAACCATAAATAAAGGAATCCCTCTATCTAAACTCATTGAATTTGAAACCCTAATTTCTACTTTGTCCAAGATCCTAACAAAGTATAGGCGCAGTCCCGGTTGAGAGATACCGCAACTTCTAATATGCCTTAAATTTTTTGAAACATTTTTTAAAGATTTTAAAATTTGCCGTTAAATTTCAATTGAGTTTAATTCGAAATTCTCAGCAACTCACCTAAGGAGATTTGTATTAAATTTTTACAGAAAAATATTATATGCTGTTACCCTAAATTTTTTGTGTCGACATATTATTTTTTCATTTAATAATAGGGGTTTGGTTTGAAAAAGGTAGTGGTTTTCAAAACGCCCCAAGAGATATAAGTCAATATATCGTTTAGAAAGCACGAGATGATTGTTTTGACTAAGCATGTTTGGTGCCTCTCGGACTTGAACCAAGGACTATCCAAGCCCAGTCAAAACAATCATCTCATACTTTCTATTATATTATTTTTTCTTTCACTCTACACTGTACAATCAAATTTTTCGTTTTTGAGAAATTAGAAAAAAAAAAAAGCTAAAACGTGCACAAAAGTAAAGTGGGCTACAAACAATTTAGTAGAGAATAAGGGTTAAAATATTTCATTTCAAGATCATCTAAAATATAGTTGATAGGTAAATTTAAATCATAATCATTAGAGACAATTTTGAGAAAATAGAAAAATTAAAAAAACTACATTAGTAAAGTTTATTAGTTATTTTGTTAAAACAGACACTTAGAACAGTTTGCGAGAGCCAATTTTTAGAATCAGGGCTCAAAACGTATATTTCAGTTGAATCGAATTTTTTGCGATCACAAGAATAGAAAATATTACATAAATAGGTAAGAGAAAATAAACAAAGGAAATCACTAACTAATAATAAATATTGTAAACCAATATCTTTTCCAATTAAGTAAAGTAATTACTGAAAATATCCTGCCTACCCTTAACACAATCCAATTGAATTATTGTTTAAAAGATTCTCAGAATTGAATTTCAAGGGCCAGGAAATAGATAAGGATTAGTTGAGTTCGTTTCCAAATGGAATATCATGCAAAACTTGATTTCTCCCTCTTACCTGATCAATATTATGACCTTGGGTAAAATAACCCCAATAAAACTATATACTGCTATATGCAAACTATAAAAAAGAAATATTACGACATTTAAGATTGATATCGCTTATATGTATAAAAAAAAGGACATTCTTCTAGGCACTTCTGGACTCCATCATGGAAATAATAATAAAAGGAGTTGAAATAGTTCTATATTTTTTAAATCTTAAATATTTCAGCAATTAAAGAGAACCTCCACTTTCTTTTGTCTAAAAGTATTAATAGTGTAAAACAATTGAATTATGAATTCATCTTGAAAAAAAAATAGCAAATGATGAATTCTATAGAAGTGTTATTTATATAAAATCTCGTTCCAATTGAATGAATTTCTATTATGATTAGGCAAAAGTTTCAAAATTAATAAATTATTATTGAAATAGTTTTCGTCAAACACTAACCAAAATTCTCAAAATGTTATTCTTTCAGATCACACCCACCTCCCGAGTATAATTATCAAGGAAAATTTTAATCCAAATCAGTCCAGAAATATCAGAGACAAAAATTATAATTAAAAATTATTTCTATGTAAAATATTTAAAGGAACTACCCTTAACCTAAAGGTTAAGTTAACCTTAAGTTATTACAAAAAAGTAAAAGAATTATATAATTAGTCACACTTAAAATAACTGTAGGAATGTAAACAAATGCCTCGAGAAATGGGAATTGAATATGTTTAAAAATCCTATTTAAATAAAAGTTTAATAAAGCTTCCTAAGATCAGAACGGATTTTTGAATATTTTTATAAAATTGGAGCATGGTCTTTCAGAGCTTGAAGATAAAATTTTATTCATAATTATTATTTATTTTTTTTTTTTTTTTTATGAAATTTGAAATTAAATGTGTTATAATATTTATTTGATAAATCTTTGTTTTAAGATAAGAGACACTATATTAAAAATATTCTTAAAGAAAAATAAAATTCAAAAATTAATTAGTATCTTTCACACTCTCCCCCTTAGAAAAATGATGGCGGATAGATCTTAGGACCTATTATAGTTCGTCTTAGTCTTTGATGATATTAGAACTATTTATTGAAACAGATAATCTAGATCAACGGTTTTCAAGCTTTTCCGATCGGGGGACCGCCAAAATGATGTAATATTATTTCACGGGCCGGAATGGTAAAAAAAATTAAAGAAAAAATTTTTAAAATAAATATTATCTATTAATTCTTTATTATAATATATGTAAAAATTTGAAGCGTTTGGTATAGTAATAAGCCATATTCGTGTTAAAAAGTTATACATACATGGGATATATAAAATAAAATAAAATAAAATAAATAAATAAGTAAAATGATTTGGCATAATATTTTTTAAATTGTGATTAAGAAGAGTATTGCATAATTAATAAGGTAATTTGCATTTACTTAATCGTTAGTAAATGATTCACTAAATGTTTATAAATAAATAGAAAAAAGAATAATAATCTGGTGAATGGGATGGGTTAAGAATAGAAAGGTGTCGTCATTTCTCGAAGACCCGAGAGAAGTGGGGAGGCATCGATTGCTGACGTCACATGCAGCCAGCCAATCAGATTGCGAGTTGTAGCCGCGAAGGTTCGAGAAAGATATGGAAGCGGGCAACGAGTAATAAATAGTAAGCGCGTCGGGAACGAGAGTCAGTTGAATTGACAGAGTCAAACGAAACGAATCAAAAGAAAACAGAAGATAGTACAAGTGCAGAGTGAATTGATAAATCTCTTGATATAGTGAACGTGAATAAAAGAAGAGAAACAATTTATTTTGAGAGAATTAATAAGAAGAAAGAAAAAAAATGAAGGCACCGGCGATTGGAATTGATTTGGGCACCACGTATTCATGCGTGGGTGTCTGGCAACAAGGCAAAGTAGAGATTATCGCCAACGATCAAGGAAACCGAACAACACCCAGTTATGTGGCGTTCAACGATACTGAACGACTGATTGGCGATGCGGCTAAAAACCAGGTGGCGATGAATCCAGCAAATACCATCTTTGACGCGAAACGACTGATCGGAAGACGATTCGATGACCAGAAGATTCAAGAGGACCTGAAGCATTGGCCTTTCAAAGTCTATAATGATTGCGGCAAGCCCAAAATCATGGTCGAACACAAAGGGGAGACAAAACGATTCTCGCCTGAGGAGATTTCTTCAATGGTACTTACCAAGATGAAGGAAACGGCCGAGGGATTCCTGGGCAACAAAGTGCGCGATGCTGTTATCACAGTGCCTGCCTATTTCAATGACTCTCAACGTCAAGCGACCAAAGACGCAGGTGCCATTGCTGGTTTGAATGTCCTGAGAATAATTAATGAGCCGACAGCAGCCGCTCTCGCCTATGGGCTGGACAAAAACTTGAAAGGAGAACGCAATGTACTCATTTTTGACCTCGGAGGTGGCACTTTTGATGTGTCTATTCTCACCATTGATGAAGGATCTCTGTTCGAGGTGAAATCTACAGCAGGCGACACTCATTTGGGAGGTGAAGACTTTGACAACCGACTTGTCAACCATCTAGTGGAGGAATTCAAACGTAAATATCACAAAGACATTCGAACCAATGCTCGAGCCTTAAGACGTCTTCGCACGGCCGCCGAACGAGCCAAGCGCACCTTGTCTTCAAGTACAGAGGCGACCATTGAGGTGGATGCCCTGTTCGAAGGCCAAGACTATTATACTAAAGTATCCCGAGCAAAATTTGAAGAGCTCTGCTCCGATTTATTCCGAGGGACACTGAATCCAGTTGAGAAGGCATTGAGCGATGCCAAAATGGACAAGAGCTCAATCCATGACGTCGTCCTCGTCGGTGGATCTACTCGTATTCCTAAAATCCAGAGTCTTCTGCAAAACTTCTTCAGTGGGAAACCATTGAACTTGTCCATCAATCCAGACGAGGCAGTTGCTTATGGGGCAGCTGTCCAAGCAGCCATCATCAGCGGCGACACAAGCAATAAAATCCAAGATGTTCTCCTTGTGGACGTAACTCCTCTCTCGCTGGGCATTGAAACCGCAGGTGGAGTGATGAGCAAAATTGTTGAACGTAACGCTCGTATCCCATGCAAACAAACGCAAACATTTACCACCTATTCAGATAACCAGCCAGCGGTGACAATCCAAGTATATGAAGGTGAACGTGCCATGACCAAGGATAACAATCTACTTGGACGTTTCGACCTCACTGGCATTCCTCCGGCCCCTCGAGGAGTGCCCAAAATCGAAGTTACCTTTGACTTGGACGCCAATGGTATTCTCAACGTCTCAGCTAAAGAATGTGGCACTGGCAAATCACGTAACATTACAATCACAAACGACAAAGGCCGTCTCTCTCGAGAAGAGATTGACCGAATGGTAGCTGATGCTGAAAAATACAAAGCTGATGACGACAAACAACGTGATCGGGTGGCAGCTCGCAATCAACTCGAATCATACGTCTATAATGTCAAACAGTCTCTGGATGATGCAGGCTCCAAATTACCCTCAAATGAAGTTTCCTCCGCCAAAGAGAAAATTCAAGACACAATTCGATGGCTCGACAATAACACTCTCGCCGACAAAGAGGAATTCGAACAACGTCTTCAAGATTTACAAAGAGAATGTCAGCCTTTGATGACAAAATTACATCAACAGGGAGGAGGAGCAGGAGGCAGTAAACAAGGAGGCCCCACCGTCGAAGAAGTCGACTAATTTCTCTCTCTCTCTCTCTCCTTTCTTGCTTCCTTCCTAACTTAGTTTTAATTGATTTACACTTAATGTCACATACAGATATACAATCTAAGTCAATTTGATATACGATACAACACTCTCACTTACACTTAATCTTTATCTAGAATATACATTATTAGTATATTTTAGTATTTAAAGACTGATCAACTTTTTATTATTTTCCTATCTATATACTATTGTATATATAGAAGCTATTTATTTATTTTCTAAGAAACATATTTTATTTTAATTACATTTAATAAATAAATTATTTATTTTATCTATTTAATAAAACCTTTTTTTTTTTTTTTTTAATATATTATTAACCTTCTCCTCTTTCCTCAATCATCTTCATTAATAAACAATGCCAAAAACATTTTTTTTTTTTTCAATCCTTTTTACAAGGCAATCTTTTGCAATCAGCCTTTTTCAGCTATCAATAATTCAAAAATAACATTTAACGTAAAAAAACACATCAAAAAATGTCTAAAACAAGTGAAATATAATTGAATTACATGTCTTAGACGAGGCAGTCAAAAGTACATATGAGTACGAAAGATAGATGTAACCTTTCCACTATTTCCGTAAATGAATATAATCTTTTAATAAAAGTTCTTCACTCTTCTCTACTAATATGGATTTAATTTTATCCTATGCTAATTACTATAATTTTTATTTTATTTATATAAAATATTATTCCCTAAACTCTCTATATTTTATTTACTGAAAATAATTTATAAAATTTTTCTTTGTTTTTAGTCTGGTAAATTGCAATTACAATCAGGATAATGACAAAAAAATAACTCTTGAAAAATTAGTAAAGACAAATAAATAATATTTTTTGACCACCATAATGTAATAGAAAAACTAATCAACTAAGATCCATTGAACTCAGATTCCTTCTATTATTAAAATCGAAAACAAAGATAGTCCAAAAAATTTCCCATAGAACAGTCATGAGATGCAGTGGCCGAAGTCGGGCTCCGCATCTAGTAATTATTTAATAATTGACTATATGTGCAGTTCCACCTTCGCCCTACCCTAATGCCAAAAATGATATTTTTTCATTAAAAAAAATATTTAATTCAAGTCTTAATATTGCAAAATTATCAAAATTATCATTTAATAATAAAAACCAATAGATTTTAATAATTAATTTAATTATGATATTCATACGTGAGTGTGTTAATATTAATATTTACACTTAGTAGCTAACATTGTTAGGAATATTTCGGCCTAAGGGAGGGGGGTTGCTGTCTGGTCAGTTACTCTTAGAAAACCTTCACTTAAAACCATAAATAAAATTATATACTTAAAAAAATTAATAATCCCAGATCGATATTAATTTAAATAATTTTTTACTAATATCCTATCTATCAACATAATATTTATTTACTAGTTGATTGATTAGTAGTCAGTTGCTGTTGGTGGCTGATAAAGGAATAAGGAGATAGTGTGTAGCAAAAAAAGAATCGGCCAAAAGCCGAAGTTTCGGACAAAATTTATTGATCCATCTTCAGGCAGTTATTGGTTATTTGTGGTAGGTGTTATGATTTAACAATGTATGTATAGATATATTCTTTTTCTTTTATTGTGAGTGTCGATAGGTGACATGCGAGTATATTATAATAATGTTATTATAATATACTACACTGTCGACTCTCTATTAAAGAAAAAGAATATATCTATACATACATTGTTACAACATGAGACCTTTGGGCCTAACCAATAACTGAATGACTGAAGTTGGAGGATCAATAAATTTTGTCCGAAACATCTCCTTTCGGCTTTTGGCTTCCAAGGGCTCCATTTTATGTTTCATTCTGCCTTCTTCTTCTTTTATTTATTTATTATTTAAAACCGAACGTTTTAAAAAAATATCAAAAAAATAATTCAATCTACTGACGTATCTAATGAAAATACACGGAAATACTTATCGTGACCACATACCTTCCCCAGTCAGAAAATATATTCATATCAAAATTTAAGGGTATAAAAAATGAAATTGTACTACTGATTAAATTTTGTAGTATGATTACTTTTTTTTTAAATAATTGGAATATTTTCAGGGCTTCTTCTGAAAGGAAAGTTTTATCGAAAAGGGAAATACTTTCTAAACCTTTCATATAAATTTTATACATACAATTGTGATTGATTAAAAGTTATTTACATTCATTGAAATTAATCTGGGATTTGGCAAAATGATGGAAGATTTCGTGATTTTCAAATAAACTCAACTATAAATAAAAATATTTGACCTTCTTTCAAAGTCAATTTCTCATGCAGTTAAATATTGATTAAATTGTTCATCATGAAAAAAAGCATGAATAAGATCATTTTACATGGAATCAAATTAACTTCAGTTTTATTTATTTATTATTATATAACCCTAATATCTGGGGTAGGGGCATCTCATTACATACAGCAGTCATATTACATAAGTTCTAGCTCAAAATAATATACAGTAGGACTCCTTAAAACTCATAGCGTAGCAAAAGGTGGATGGAGTGGCTCACCCAGCCCCCAGAATACTTTGTGCTAACAAAGTAAAGTCCTTGGACCAAAAAAGAAAAAAAAATCTTTGATATTTTAACCCTCTTTTCCCTCTCTCTAGTCCAACCTTCGCACCTGCCCAAAGCGCGAGAAATTCAAGTTTTAGAGATCTGATGTTATACAAAACTGAGAACATAAAAACTAAATATATAACGGCACCGAAATTGGATGGCCCCTGGTTCAAGTTCGGGAGGCATCAAACATGCCCAGTCAAAACATTTATCTCGCAATCAGATATCTTAAGCGATAAATTGACTTATAGTCGTTTGGGACAATGTTTTGAAAACCACCATCTTTTTCAAAACAAATCCCTTATTTAATCAATCAATATATTATTTAGTTATTATATTACTCAATCAAATATTTTTCTTGTATTATAGAGTTTTGTTTATAGAAAAAAATTTCTTAAATCAGAGCCCCCTTCTTTACAAAATATTCTAATAAAAGAATGCTAGAAATATCATGAAAACTAATTTTATTCATTATCTTTAATCTAGGAATTGCACAGCTGCATAGAGCATAGTCACATCCTTGATAAAAAGAAGGAAAGTAAAGATGAAAAAGAAGACACAGATTCCCCCCATTGGACCGAAGTGATCACCGAACTACATCTGTCTCTTCTCTCTATGGATCAGGCAATTCTAAGGAAACTTGTAAACAGTGCCTTTCGATACATGTGCCCTCATCTTTCACCAGGAGCTAAGAGAGCCCTTCTTCAGGTATATTTACATTATTATTATTATTATCTTATAGAAGAAATAAGAAAAAATGGAGTTTAAAAAAAACCAAGTTTCAAATAAAAATTATTTTATACTTAACATTTTTTTTTCTTTCAAAAATGTATTTTTTTTTTTAAATCTAACAGATAATTGGGAAACATTATCAAATAGGACTTCGGGTTTGGTATTTGAATCAATCGTTGATGATGTTTGGGAAAAAGAAATCCATTATTTTTTCGATAGATGGCTCTAGTGATATATATCTCGTGATCTATTGATCGCATAGGTTCATACTTATACTCGTTGGAAAAGCGACATTCCGTTCTAAAAAAAATTCTTTAACAGTTTTGTGATTGATCGATTCAGTTGCGAGATTTAGGGCGTAAAAGATGGACGTCAAAAAAGAGAAAATTAGGTATATTTTAAAATTTTGCTTCGATAAAGGCGGCTGAAATTGTGAATGGTGTTTATGGTCTCGATACTGTCACAGCCAATCACGCGCAATTTTGGTTTCGTCGATTCCGTTGCGGTAATTTGGATGTTGAAGATCCACCTCGCACAGTTAGCCCCTCGAAAATGTCGATAAAATCATGGAGATGATCGAAGTTGACCGGCATGTTAGCAGCCGTAGTATCTCCCAGGAGCTGAAGATCGACCACAAAACAGTTTTAAACCATTTGCATAAAGCTGGATTCAAAAAGAAGCTCGATGTTTGGGTGCCACACGAATTGACGCAAAAAAACATGATGGACCGAATTTCCATCTGCGAAGCCTTGGCCAAACGAAACCAAATCGAGTCATTTCTGAATGAAATTACTGGGGATGAGAAAAAACTGGGGATGAGAAATGGGTTACATACGACAATATTCTGCGAAAACGATCGTGGTCAAACGGTGGCCAAACCGGGATTAATGACCAGGAAGGTTTTGCTGTGTGTTTGGTAGTACTGGAAAAGAATCATTCACTATGAGCTGCTTCCATATGGCCAAAAACTAAATTCGGACTTCTTCTGTCAACAACCGTTTGAAGCTAGGGATCGACCAGAAGCGGCCTGAATTGGCCAATAGGAGAGGAGTTGTGTTCCATCAGGATAACGCTAGGCCACATACATCTATACTGACTCGCCAGAAACTTCTGGAGTTTGGTTGAGAAGTTTTGATCCATTTACCTGATAGTCCGGACCAAGCGATTACCATCTTTTTTTGTCAGTGCAATACTTACTTGGTAATAAGAAATTGTCCCCAAGAGAGGATTGTGAAAATCGCTTAGTCGAGTTTTTTGTCAATAAGGACCAGGGCTTCAATGACAGAGGCATCATGGAATTACATTTAAAATAGCAACAATTTGTAGAACGAAACGGTGCATATTTGATCCAAATCGAACAATCCTAACTATGTTAAATAAAGCCTTGAAATAAACGAAAAAATAATGGATTTCTTTTTCCCCAACCTAATATATATATATATATCTCAACGATTGATTCAATTAATTTTTTTAATTATTTATATATATAATTAAAAGTTAAGGCCAAATAAAAGATTTTTTTTTTGGGAGAACTAAATTCATTCACAGGGGATTATTGCAGGATATTTACTACTCTCCATCAGCGGGCTCATGTTAATGCCACACATTTATAGTTGGTGGTTTGGTTATAGAAGCAAAGAAAAAAATTTTATTTTATAAAGGCAATAATGCTTTCTTTTCTCAAGCGAACATTGTTTCAATACATCTACTTTAAATAAAATAATTTTTTTTCTCTTTTTCTATGACCAATCCACCAACATTGTTAGGGTGAGCCCGCTGATGAAGGAGAGTTGTAAATAATTTCCGAAATATCTGGCAATCATTCCTAATATCTTTCCACACCCTCATATCTAATAATTTAGTTTGTTTCAAGAGCAATTCTCTTGCTTAGAAAATCATCAAAAACAAGCTGCTCATCAGCCTGACATACTGTGCATGATGCTGATTGTTTCAAAATGGTTAGAAATTGCTCTTGGAACAAACCTTAAGATCTTCATTGGATCTTTTTCCAAACCCTTGCCTCTTTTACAAACCTCTTGCCATTACGGGACCATTGATTTTTACTTTCTCTTATTTATATATTTAAGTTTTATTTTAAACATTATTAATTTTTTTTTCTATGTCTAAGGCTATAAACCTAAATGAGACGCTTAATGATGATGATGACGATAAAGAATCGGATAATTCAGACTTCGAAGAACTAAATGGAGAAAAGGTAAAAAATTATTTTAAAAAAAAACTATAATATTAGTGAAGAACTTTTTTAAAATTATTATTATTATTATTTTATTATTATTATTAATTTGCAGATGGATCAAGAAGAATCTTCGGGTCAAGAGGAAGAAGAAGAAGAAGAGGAAGAAGTGGATGATGATGATAATGATGATGGAGAAGATAAAGAAGAGGCTGAAGAGGCGGATGACGATGACGAATTGGTTGAAGAGGAAGAGGAACCTATCATGGAGGAATTCCGATTAGCTGTACAAGAAGCGTTGGGCACCGTAGATAATAACGTCTCTGATGTTGTAAGTATTGATGATACTCAAGGCTTTTTTTTTGTCTTGCGACCCAACTTCACCATTTTCTCGCTTTGAAACAAGGTTCCAGCTATAATTTCGCGACCCATAGGTTGAGAAACTCTGATATAGAGGAATGTAATGCGATCTCAAAAAATTCAATGTTATGATTGAATTTCCTCGAGTCCAAAAAATATTTCCTCATTGTTTGTCTTTTTAAAGATCTTCAAACAAAAAACGTTCGTCTTCGGTATTTAAAAGTGGGAGGGCTTCATAACAGTTTTGGAAATCGGTAAAATCGATAAAACGAAAATAGTAATTTTAATTTAGGAATTTGGAGGTTTTTTATGATTTTATATTTATATATTCTTAGTGGGCGCGTAGTATGATATAATACCTGAGTTAAATTAATTGAGATTTATGATAAATCATTTGGTTTCCTCAAAATTATATGGGACTAATGATGATTTAGATTTGCCGCATCAACAAAATCCATATTATTTAGCGTGTTTGTTAATTTTTCTGAATTTAAATCTCTCATATTAAAGAAATTTGTAATATTAATTAAAAAATACAAAATAAACAAATAAACCAAAATGTTTAATATAAAACATTTTTGCTAGATGAGTTTGGTTGGGCATAATTCGCGCTCAGTGGACTCGAACCAGGATTTTCGACTTTCGCGGCCGCATCCATATATTGACTCTCTCTTTACAATCGATGGGACGTTGTTTGAAAATCATTAACTATTTCAAACAAGGCTCTATCAGTCTACAAAATGTTTAATTACTAGAGGAATGAAAATATAACGGACGACAGAACCTCAGATTATATTCGTGGAGCACTAAAGCCTGGTTGCATAACTTTTATATCAAAATAATTTCTTCTAAAAGGAACTCATTTTTATCATTATTGTTGAGAACTCCATAAAAGCTCAAAAATATTATTTTCCTGAATAACCACATCTTGTCATTCCTCCTTGTAGAAAGTCATTTTCAAATCGTTATTAATATTAATAGTTGTCACTTAAATAGCCTTATCTTTGATTTTTCATTAGAAAAGACGATTTTTCTTGCTAAAATTATAAAGTCAAATAGCATGTTTTAGGACCAGAAGAGACCAGCTTTATCATAGTGAAATGAATGAATCCCTTGGCACGAGAACATTCTAAAATGAATGGGCTTCCATGTCAAGACAAGCACTTGTTCTGATCGGCCATAATCGATAAAGATTAAAGGCTTATTTTATTCCTCTAATTATTAAAAATTTTTGTTTATTTTTTCATCATGGGATTTTACGAAACGTGTTAAATAAATAAATAATTTAATATTAATTCATTAACTTGGTTTTTTCTTTTAAAAGAGATATTTTTGTTTTTTTCTAGGAATCAGTGGACATGGACGACGTCTTGGATGAGGAAGGAGCCAAGAAATTAGATGAAGCTCTTTCGGCAGCCTTCAAAGCATTCCGACCTTCAAACTCGCGATCTGCCAGTAAAAACTCAAGACCCACCCAGGATCAGATTGCCCTTGTTCATTTCCGGATCAGGTATACGCCCTTCACTTATCCTCTTCTTTTTTTATTCTATTTATTATTAATTAAATGTATTTTATATAGAATTCTTAATTATTTTTAAATCATTTTTTGGTTAACGAGAATACCATACATACAATATGGGAATCAAAATTAAACTCCCCTTAAACCATTAATATTTTGTTTTTTATTATTAACATTATTTAAAAAAAAATTTTTTTTTTTTTTTTTTTTTTTCATTTTTTCTATGATTTTTTAAATTTATTTTTAGTGTAGTGTCCTATATTGAAGGAAAAAATATCTCTACAAGAAACCCGACTTGATTATAATAGTTAGCAATTCCTTATTGGGCCCCTTCTGGGTGTGTGCGCACATCTTATAGAGACCCGCGATGAGATCATTATTACACACCGTCAAAATATAAGAGTGCTAGAAAGTAGTGCTAACAGTTCAGTATTTCTTGCGCAAACTCTCTGAAATTATTTCTTAATTATACGAGAGCAATAAAAAAAAGATCCGATCCGAAAAATTTTTACAACGATGTATACTATATGAAAATGCGCACACTTTTTTTCTTGTATGAAATAAAGTTATAAAAAAAAAATTAAAAGTTAATTTAAATTTGTTGCATGGGCTTTTGTTAGATTTAATTTACATAATAATATGATTACGAAGTTTTAAATTTAAATGGCCAACGATTCATCCCGGGGGAGTTTTCCCAACATTTTTAACGAATTAAATTTTGGAAGGGCGGTTTTATCTTTTGATGGATCCACAAGAGCGGGGGGAGAATATCAAGGCAATCGTCCCTCACAACCAAAAGGTAAAAATTGCCGGAATTCCTCCCCTCTCCCCAAATTATTATCTGGATTCACTAACTTTCCTGACATGATGGTTATCTTTGAGAATTAATTAAATCACAATTCTTTAATCTATACACACTTTAAACAATTTTATGTATTTAATGTATATTTTATATATTAATATATAAGAAATTCAAAAAAATACTCATATCTCCAATAGTTTTTAACCAATATTGACTAAAATTTATTAGAACGAATGACCTATCTAGGAAAATATTTTTGTAAAGTTTCAAAACTCATGCTTAGGGGTTCCTAAAATTTTGACCAGTCGGGATAAATTTAGTTAGAATCTTATTCGGGGCAACACAATTTTCTATGATCATTAGCCTCCCAGCTACTCCGTAATTTATTTAACATTTTAATCCATCACACCCATTGATTTAATTTCAATATTTTCAATTTTATATCAATTTTAATTCATTTTTCAAAATTTTTACAATCGACACTTGAAAATTATTATAAAATTTGTCTTGATGGAGCTTAGCTTACCTATCTTTATAATGATGAAATGGTGATTTGCCAAACAACCCTTTTTCAACTGATGTCGAAATATTTACATTAAACTGAGTATGATACAAAATATTCTTTAAATGGCTGAAGTCCTAACTGTTAATAATTTCTCAATAGCTATCTTCAAACAATAAATTAAATGGATTTTTTAAGATAAATGATTGCGAGTTTATCCGCTGTCTCCCGGGCTTGAACAAGGACCATCACCATCTCCCCTTTACACCCTTTTTTATCTTAATCGATATATTGGTTTATAGACTTGGAGCATGACTTTGAAAACCACATCGTTTTCAAAACAAATTGAGAATTTAAATAGATTTTCCTTTTAACTTGATCATATATTTTTTACAAAAATTAGTTAATCATAAATTAAGTGTTCAAATTTAACTAATAATTTTCTTTCTTTTTTTTAGAGTTCTTGATTTAATTTATACTTACTTGACTCATGAACCTGACTTGCACTGGTGCATCGAATTGATTAAACCTCTTTTGGATTTATACGAACACTCAATAACTAAAGAGAAAATTCGAGATCGGCCTCTGGAACTTCGAATTACGTAATTAAATAATTTTTTAAATATATCTATCTAACTCTCAAATTAAAACGACTTGTAAAATAAAAACAAGGTTTAGGTTTTTGTCTTACTTGCCTCAACTCATCTTCAGGGCAGAAAGAATAATATAATAGATATTCTCATATAAAAATAATATTTTTTATTTAATGATATAATATTAATTGAGGTAGATCAAATTTTATAATAATTTAGCAAGTCCCTTTAATTTCAAAAGAAAGGGCAACTTAGGCGTATTTGTGATTATTATTTATTGTTTTAAAAAAAAATTTAATGAAAATACCCTAATTAGTTATTAAATTAATCTCTTATAAAGAGAATCTACTAACGTACGAAATAATTCGCTTCCCGTCCTGTGCAAGAAAGATTTTTTACAATACCTACCAATTAATATAATTAAATAAGGACGGAGTCTAAATGGCCTCAGATGTCGAAAAAGACCTAAAAAAAATTCGGATTGGCCTCACCTCGACTTTCTCGTATATACATAGATAGGTGAGTTACCACGATTTTAGAAAAACGTTTCAGAAGTACCACTTCCGATTGCCCGGTGGACCAAATTTTAACCGTGCTCTCTGATAATGATATAGGATATGGATCTATTCAACATTTTACTCGTGTCAGTAAAATCATATTTGAGTTATCACTATTTTGAGGAGACAGTGGCTAAGACGGATAAGCTGCGGATTACGAATCTAGAGTATGAAAATTCAAGTCCGGCTTGGCGTAAAAAAATTATTTCCAACTTTGCCAGAAGAGACTCCTGGGGTAGGAAAGTGAGAGATAATCTCACCCCCAGAAGCCCTAGTGGTATTACAATGGGCCATTACTGGCTAGATGAGTCTCCCCAATGGAGGGTGGCAACCACCTAAACCAGGGGTGTCAAACTCAAAAGCTAACTTGGGCCAAATAAACAATGCTTAACTTTAGGTGGGCCGCAAAAAAA
>JAAAKE020108129.1:0-22796 GCA_010014785.2 Anisolabis maritima
CCGAAACGTCTCATATTTTGGGAGTTTTATTTCGATAGAGGCTACCCTACTGGCTGACTTCCTTCCTTTTCACATATCTCCAAAAAAATAGGGTTATTTTATATATATATATTATATCGTATTCAATTCATCCAAATTCAAATAAATTAAATTTCGAATTGGGAGGACAGTTAAGACGCCGTTAAAAATCATTCTATTGACAGTTTTGACATGAGGGTCATAGAGTGGCAAAATAGATCTTTTTTTTTTATCTAAAAAGAGGTTAAACAAGACTCTGTTCCGGGTATAGTGACCTGAGAAAAGCAGCTGGTTTTCTTTTTCTCTGAACCCTTACATATATTCATGATCTTTAGATCATGGTTGAATTCCTTTCCTTAGCGATGAAATTTATTAGAAACTACTAAATGATTTAAATAAATATGGGCGAATAATAACTGTTATCTCAGTAATTGCTAATCTTTTTCGTTTTATTCCCCGTTTTCAATAAACTGCAGAATACAACTCCCTCCTTTCCAGGCAAGAAAAAGGTTGTAAAAAAAATTTAATAATAAATTGTGGAAATGAATAAAAAATTTTTATACTACTTTTAGTGCCAAGTTCTAACATTAAACAATAATAATTAAATAAAGTGGGAAGGTTAATCGGTTAGGTTAACCTGAATGAAGATCTCGCAAAATGGTATGTCTGTCTGTGTGAGAACAAGATGTCTCAAAAACGAAAATATCTTAAATTTTATATTTAGGTTAGGTACATCTATGGCTTGCACCTTGAAGTTTTTGAAAAAATCGTCTAACGGGTACGGTACTACTACTTTACTGATATACTTTTTTAGTTTTTTCTATTTTTTCAGAATTCACTCCAACAAACATTCATATATCAATTATTTATTAGATGATTTTTGAAATGCATTAACCGTTATCCGCCCTAAAATTGGTTGGGACCCACTTTACTTTTTTGTTCTTTTCTCTTAAATCCTAAATAACAGTATGGATTAAATTTGTTGTGTATTAAACGATTACCTAGGGGGCCCGGGCGCAAAAAATCTGGTGTGACAGTACATCAATCAACTTACCTAAGCTTAGGTAAGAGTGTTTAGTCACACCAGATTTTTTCCCTTTTTAGTGGTCCAAATTTTCCAAAAGAATTTTTAAATCGTTTAATTTTTTTTTTAGTGTCAAAAATGGTCCCTGGTTTTGCCAACTCGACCAACAAACCCTTCTACGTTTTTGAGTACGCCGCTAAAAATAACAATGAATAAAGAAAAGTTTTATTAGCTACTTGAGATTTATTATTATTTGGCCTCCCTCTCCTTGTTTTTCTATAAAATTTTACAGAGTATATATGTCTATATACAGGGAAGATGTTCCCTGAGGAAATTTCCAACATTTAAATTTAACAGCTACGCGTTTTTCCGCCTTAAAAACCAAACTTCCCAGCTTTTTATTTTTTATTTCTTTGATAGTCATTATATAAAAATATTTTTTTTTATATTATTTAATAAAGAGACATTTCTAGTTTCTCTAGTTACATGCGATATTATCCTAAATCGAAGCTTGGAAAGAATAAAAAAAACTATCAGATTAAAAAACTGTCCTCAGGAAGGAATATTATTTTATCAAAGAGTGAGTGAATTGCTAATTTTACAACTAAAATTAGTATTATAGTAAAAATAAAGTTTTTAATAACATATTATTAAAAAAATACATTATTTTAAAAGATTTATATATAAACGTGACAAACAGAACAGGAATTGTCTTTATTCAGAATTACCGGAGAATAAAATTCAATTAAAAAATAATTTCATAAATTCAGTTCACACAAGTGGAGAAAGTAGAAAAAAAAACTTGAAAATATACGTATTTAATTTATTTAAAATATAATAAAAAATTAAATTGATTTGTTTTTAAAACTCCAACTTTTTTTCTATCTGCTTCTTAGAATAGAAAAGTAGGTGAGGCTAGAAATAGAAAGTTTGCTTTTTAGATTCATCCATCACTATTTTGTCTGCTTATTTAATTTATATTTAAAATAGAATTTGAGTGACTTATATTATACTATAGCTATAATAAATAAGGCAAAATCTGGTGTGAGTAAATGCACCCCACAAAACTTTCTCTTTTCTAAGCTGAGTGAGGTGCTGTCACATAAGTTTTTTGAGTAGGGGCATTTAAAGTACTGCCAATTTAATCAATATGATTATTTTAGTTAGAGTTAGTTTAAGAGAAATGAAAAAAAAAAAAAAAAACCTACAACAGTTAAGTGGGCTCCAAACAATTTTTATTTTTTAATTTCAATTTTAGGGCGGATAACGGTTAATACATTTCAAAGATCATCTAATGAATTAATGTTTTATGAATTTTAAATTTTATACAAAAGCTTTGAGGTGTATACGACGATGGTACCTAACTTAAATATTAAGTTTCATCTTGGTTCTTTTTCTCGTTTTTGAGGAAATTGTTTTTTTTTTTTTTTAATGTACAAGTCTAAGAGATCTTTCAAAGCTAGGGCCTTTGCAGTGATATATATTATATGACCTACAAATAGGGCCATTCGTAAAAACCATACAAAAACACCCTAAATATATTTTCCCACGATGAGACTTAGCAATCCATTATTCGCACCCGAATTAGTAAATGCACCCAATTTCAATAAAATCGTTACATGCTGAAAATTTCATCCTAATCGGTACAGCTGTTGAATTAATTTTCCCAAAGATAAAACCTAGCGCAATCGATTCCTCGCCCCCAAATTAATAAATACACAAAATTTCATCCTAATCGGTATCAGTACAATGGAAGGACGCCCTTAATTTTTTATTCATTAAATAGAAAATAAAAAGATCAAAGAGAATTTTTTACAATGTAGACATGGGGTTCAGTGTGCGATTCCTCCTGGCACGGTGCGTGGCTCGTCAAAGACAGGTTACTCAGTTAGTAATATATAAACCAATATAAGCTATATCTATATCTATATCCCCCCCCCCCCTTGACTGAGAGGCTAAAGATACTGACCTTGTCTTAAAAGCCAAGGGATGTGGTTTCGGATCCCAGGCAGTCCGATGAAAATTCATTTAAATCAATTGGATACCAATTAAATAAATAAATAGGCCTGGATTACATATATCGTAATTAATATAAATTGTATATCGGTTCAAGTCTATATGGCCTCAGATGCCAAAATGACTAAAAGCAAAAAAGCAACGTAGCTATCGGTATATTCAAAATAATTGGTGCTCAAGATGTTTTATTTATATTTTGAAACTAATGTTTTGGTCCATTTTTTGATACAGATATTGAAAAATCGTTTTTTTTTCTTTTTTTGGAGAGAGAATAGGCCCATTTCCTGGATTCCTCGTTTATTTACACAAAACTACGTTTTGAGGTCCCCTGAGCCTATAAAAACCTTGCAAAATTGTCTCTGGGTGTCTCAAAAACGAAAAAACCTTCAAAACTGAAACTTTAAATTTAACCTTGTTGTTTGCTCCTTGAAGCTTGTGAATAAAATCGGCAAATGGGTACTAGTACTTTACTGATTTACTTTTTTAATTTTTTCCAATTTTTCAAAATTCGTTCTAACGATTTTGATTAAAATTCATAAAATAATTATTTATTAGATCTTTAAAATGTATTAAACTTTATTTCTCCCCCCCTCCCCAAATTGTTTGGCCTCTTGTACGTTCTTAGTTTTTTGGTGATTTTCTCTTAAACTATTCTAACGATTTTGATTTGATTAAATTGACAGTACATATAATAAATTAGATAATCAACCTCAACTTTCCTTTCCTAAAAGGTAAAAGAAAGTTGTGTAATATGCGTTTAGTCACATTGGATTTTTTATATTATTATTTTATTCACTTTATTTTATTTGGTTTTTTTTTTTTGTAATTTTTGTCTGAGGAGTGGGGACGAATAAGTCATAATAGGAATTCATAATTCCTGAATAGGAAAAAAATCTAAGATCAGCAAAATTTATTCATTTTCATATTTAATTGGATTAAAGAAAAATATGAATAAATAAAAATAACGCTCTCTAGAGGAAAACAATATTTTACGTCAAAATGGCATTCGATGTGGAATGACAAAAAATACAAATTAATTTGAATATATAAAAAAAATATAAAATTTTATTTTAATCAAAATTTATTAGTTTCTGCTGATTTCCAATCAAATCCCCATTTTTTTCTTGAAAATATATTTAAAAAATATTGTGTAGGAGTACATATAGATGGAGTTGACAAGGGGGGGAGGTGTTATAGTTGAGTTTTTAGCAGTAGGCGAGAACGGGAGGATGCGCTTGGTCCCCTTTGCGCATTCGGTGGGGGGTGAAGCGCCTGCCTGTTGCTGTTGAGAATCCCGTGATATAAAAGGGAACCCCAAAGAGGGAGGGGTCCTATAGCCTGTGGCTAGCCTCTCTACAGGTGGTGAGTGGTGTAAGGGAGTAGGAGCACACATGCCCGCCTGGTGGAGGTTGCTCATGTTCGCATCGGGGACCACGTGTCGTCCTGGTGGTGTCACTTCTGGATCGCCACGAGTTATCGTCTTAACCCTTCTGCTTCTCGCTATTTTTGCCCCGTCGACGTCAGGTCAGTTTGTCAAATAAATTATGCAAGAACGTCATAAAAAGGTGGAGGAAGAAAAAATTTCTACGCGCCTAGGAAAAGTATTTTTGAAGATAAACAAATAGAAATAAGTAAAAAAGATGAAGGAATTAAAGAAAAAAATATTTGATTTTTAGGTATTTTTCGACCATTTAGTTCATTTATTTAAATTAATTGATAGCCAATATTTTTTAAATAAATTTCACTACCTTCATACTACACATGAAGCGAGAACTTTACGTCTACCAAAACAGAAGACTGAGGATAATAAATATATTTTGTAAGAACCAAAAGAAAAATGAATACAGGTTTTTTTTTGGAAAATATAATTTTATTGTGCAGTTAGCCACCAAAATAAAATATTTTAGGAAAAGAAATGAAAAATAGTCACAATATTTTTTCCTTCATCAAAGACCCCATCATCAGGACAAAGGTCGGAAACAAATGCATTTGCTTGCTTCAAACAATCGTTATATAGAGCTATACATCATCGTTGCGAAGTATTTTTATATTAATGGTAACGGGGCGTTTTGGCGAACCAAAGAGTTGAAAATTCAGCCAGGATAGTAAACAAATTTCTTTTTTGTGATCGATGTCTCCGACGCTGCCTGCGTCCTTTTTCAGGAGCAAAAAACTTAAATTTCCAATGCAATATTATGAAACATGAGAGCCCTTCATATATGTTCTCCTTTTGAAAAAATCTGTTTGGAACCATATTTTAGCTCGGATTCTGAGTGTTAGGGAGATTTGTCCTTTATTTATTTATTTTTATAAGAATTTTTTCTAGGTAAAATAATTCTTTTTTTTTTTCAAGTTTTTTTCAGCATCTGAAGCCATTTAGGCTCCGTCCAAATTTATTTAAATCATTTGGTAGCCAATATAATTTAAATAAATTTAAATAAATTTTGGTCACTTTGGGGGGGAAGCGAACCTCTGAACTTTGGTACGTGAGGCAAGAACTCTACCACTGCACCAAGGATTAGGGTTAAGATAATTTAAAGATACTCTCTGTGATTGGATTGGATTCTGGGTATCAAGTAGGCCGTAACCGTAGATTGGAGATTCTTTGACCAAAATAAACAAAAATGTTTAAGATCTTGTCTGAAAAAGAGAGGATTTTCGCACAATCTAAAATTGTTTTGATTTGACAATTTGAGAGATAATTTTCTGTTTTATATGAACCAAATGAAATTGAAGACAATTTCTAGTTCAATAAATTTACTTGTGTAAAACGGCCTTTAGATATATGTGACTTTTGACCTTTTTTTTTATCATGAGAATGGTTGGGTTTGACGCCCGGTCATTCAGAAATAGAAATTTTCAATGTAAAAATAAAGAGATAGCTAAAGAGATAACTAAAAACTCAATCAAATTTTTCGACGTTTCGAGAGTTGATCAAACTCAGCTGCAGGACTATCAAATACGAAATGAAATTTTAACAATTAAAAAAGGAACCTAGATATTTTTCCAAATTAATGGCTAGCCAATATTATTTAGATAAATTTCATCGCTCAGAACGGGAAGCGAACCTCGTGTCCTTTAAGATCATGAAGAGAGACCTCTACCTCTGAGTTAAGGGACAAAGGCGATTAAAGATATAAATAAACAAAAAAATCAAAGTTGATTCACGTTTGGGAGATGAGTGACCATCCAGCCTATCATCTTGATATCCACAAATGAATTTCTATTTACCCCTTTGGCTGTCTCTTCCTTTTTACTTTCCAATTAATCTACTAATGAATTTTCATCTAATGATATAAATTTATTTTCTTTCCTCTCTGTAAGTTCTCATTCTCGTACCTATAAGAAAAAAATATTATCATATTCGAAATCGTAATCTAAAATTATTCAGCTGGAAAAATAAACTAATTTGTAAATAATAATAAATCAACATTAATTATTTATTAACTTTAGCATTGAGGCGTAAACTTAAAGACCCGGTGTTCGATTCCCAGTATTAATTTTTCTGTTTTGAATTATAATTATGTTTATATTACTCTATGTATATCTTTTAGAGACCCCAATATCACAAATCTCAAGCCAAACATAAATGGCAAAACTCTCCAAGATATTATATACATATCATTCAATATATAAGCTTAGTTTGGCAACCCATTTGTTTTTTGTTTTTTTTAACTTATGGTGTTGGCGGGATGACGATAATGGTACTTGCGCACTTATATTGTAATCCAAATTGGAATAACCAGAATAAATTTATCTCTTATGAGATATGAAGAATATAATTCTTCATAAAACCTTCACTGTCCAACTTTGTCAACACAGTATCAAACATCGTAAATTGATAAAAAAAAAAAATATCTGATATGAGTTTTTCCAGAATGGGGACGATCTGTTTATTTTCTTATTTAATGATAACTTTTTAAAAAGTTCCATTTGGCTGAATGAATTCTTTTAAATATGAGACAAAATTAATTCATAGGTGTAGTGGAGCATCTCAAGGGCATAGCTTAAATCCAAATATCTATCCTTAGTCTTTTCAAGAGTCAAACAATCGGACTTACTCTAATATTTTATTTTTACAATAAATAATCGAAACGTTAAGAAAAAATTAATTATTTTTATTTTCTATGGAATATATTTTTTTTAGAATTATAAGGTAATCTTCCTTAGCATATCTATTTTATAGATCATAAATATTTCAAAACAAAGACTCTCCTTATCAAGTGAATATTTTACTAAATAAAGTCACCTAGATATAGGAAAAAATAATAGACTTACCAACCTTTTATTATTTCTCTTTACTAACAAATTAAAACGTTTTCAATTAACCCAGTAACGAGAATCATAATAATAATTTCACAAATTATACCTTTTTTTGTTTAATTAACAGAATAAACAAAAGTTAAAGTATAAAACAAATACATAGCTGTATATAAAATTATTGCTTGAAAAAGATCTTCCAACTTGTAGAGTGAGCAAAAAAATAAAAAATAATTAATGAGGATGAGCCAGTTTCCTATACAAGTGTCCCATGCAGCTTGAAACGTTTTCTTTGAAATGATATGATTGTGAGGCAAATTACTAGGCGCATCTCTAGGCTTGGAACCTTGACGAAACTTACTTGAGATTATACTGGTTCGAGGGCCACGATATTTATCTGTAATAAATATGGCCTCCTTGCCATGATGGTAATTTGGAATTGAATAATTTAAAAAAAAAAGAGGATTCATTTAAGGTTTCTTACACCTTTTATTTTAATTATTAATGTCATATGCAGAAATGAAATTTTTTCTCCCATTCCACTAAGCAAATAAATTGGTAATGGTTTAAAAGATTATTTGGCCTCAGATAAGAGACTTAAGATTAAAAAAAAAAAAGATTCGATCATTATGAAAAGAGGTAATTCCAATTTTTTCAAAAATCAACATTTGGGCTGATTCTGTTCCCAAGACCTCGACTCATTCATTTCACGAAAACGAATCATAATTCGTGTGTTTATAAGGAGCAGACTTTCAACCTCATAATCAATGACAAAACTGCGGAATAGGCTGTTATCAATACTACTTTTCAATTTAATAATTGTTTTAATTTTATTTAACATTATTTTCAATGAGATTACACTCAAGAACTTTTGAAATAAATAAAATTAATATGAAAACCAAACAAGCCTTTTCCCAAAGAGAAAAAAAATATATTGGGCCTGCCTGTGTCCAAAAATCATTGTATAAGTATTTCTGTATCAGGTTTCAACCCTTCATCGTTGGATTCAGAGTGAAACTTTTCCTCTTAATTTTAATAATTTCTCTCAATGCTTAATTCATTTGACACACAATTTAATGCTCTACAATTTATTTAATAAAAATCATTTTCATATGTAGCATAGTTTTGGAGTATTTACCAAGAATTAAAATAGTCCAGTCGAAACTTCCTTTGGGGGTGGAAGAAATCTCAGAATTTTCATGTTTGTCTACACCTAATAAAACAATTCCAATTTTTCTCTAATTGTCTATTTTTTCATCTATCAAAATTTCATCTATCAAAATTTTAACTTCCAACCAAAAATCTAATTTTTTGAACTAAAAATATATAAAACTATCTGGGAATGCGCAAAGCTGCAATCCCGTAACCAAGTTGTTTTTTTTTTTTAAGTCTTTTTCGGCATCTGAGACCATTTAGACTTTATTTATTTATATTAATTGGTAGCCAATATAATATAAATAATTCTTGTCGCTCAGGATGAGAAGCAAACCTCTGACGGTGGTACGTGAGGTGAGGTAGAGTTCTCCTTAAATTCTGCACCAAGGGACAGGACTAATTTAACGAAAAAACAGTCATTTTGACCATGATCCGACTTTAAACATTTTTATACGGTAGATTTATACTCCATTTTTGATACTTTATCCAAATCCGAAGTTAAAATTTTGATATTCGTAAAAAATTGCAGACAGACATACACATAGAATAGATTTTTCAAGTTTGTTGAAAATCGCTTATCTTTCCTTTGTATTCACCAAAGCATCCCCTTTTAAGGTAATTTTCTATAATTTGCTTAACAATATCGTGTGAGAACGATTTTTTGGTTTTCCTGTAAAATCAAAAAAAAAATTTTTCACCCTTTTTTTAATTTAATTTATCATTATTTACCTATTTACTTTTTCTATCATTAATTGATCACCACCACATCTTAATTAATACATAGTATTTAATGTAAAAAATGATAGTATTTTATTATATTTCTTTAATAAAAAGCCATTGAGTAATAAATATGTCAGCTATCCATATCCAGGACAGATGTTAATTATCAAAGCCCCTGCGATATCAACCCGATTTTAATTTAATCATACAACTTCGATCGAATGGATGAATGTGTTCCATATAATTAAGTGAAGAACCAGGTTTTTTATATATTTATTTTTTCAAATATTAGTTAGTACTGTTTTGTTTTGATTAGGAATTATCAAAAAAGAGAAAATATTACAGGTATATGAAATATATGAAAAGTGAAATAATAAAAAATTAACCGAATATCACGTATTATCCGGGCTGATTGATTTATATCCATGATAAAATAATAACAGCTGGTTTAATATTAATTATTGAACCTCTTGCTATGTAATTTATTTGTTTGTAAAATAAACTGGAATTTCTTGTTGAGAGGATATGGTAGAATATAACAGGTAAAGAGGATGCTTCAGAACAGATTTTTTCTTTAAATTTAGTAAAAATTATAATAAAAGATCCTTTGTTGCGCAATCAAGGATGGCAATTTTCCTCTCTTTTGCAATTCTTTCATCTTAGACGATGTAATTTGATAACGTATTTAAAACAAATTAATAAGGTCACCATCCGAATTCCTTTGGGGAGTTTGAACTGCTTTTCTCGTGATCCATACTCTTTTAAAAAACCGTACTCTTGTATTTCTTTGAACTCTCGAAGACATTTTGCGAGTTAATTATTAAATTCAAGATGACAAAATGTCACACATCCCGTCAAATCACCCGTCTTGCTAAAACTATTAAAAAATAGCTATATGGGTGGCCCCTCCGGGGGGAGGTGGGACACTAACCTCCACTTCCACTGCTAATCTAAATTTGTTTATATATTTCATAAACTGATGAAAAGTTTGAAGTCTATCAAACAAATGAAAATTAGCCATTTCTTCAAATTTGGTTAGTTTTGGCTTTGAGGCTTCATAATTTATTACATATGTATATGTTTTTTGATACATTTATTTAATAATATATATATTTGAATAAAATTATTATACATTTTTGTTTCCAACTTTTTTAAATTTTTATTTGATTATCCTTCCCAATTTGTTTGGATAATCGAGTTTTTACTGTATAAAATGTCAATATATATTAGAAAATTAAATAGATAAGCAAGAGTTGAGAACAGGCAGACTATGTCCCCTTCCAAAATATTTTCAAAAACAACCTCTAAATTTTTATCAAAATTACAAGTTTTCTGATCCTCCAAAAAATTCTCGATACTTTTGTACCTGATCAAGTTTATTAAATTAGTTTTATATTTTTGAATAAAACAAAATAACCTTAAGATGATCGCAATTAAATATCAAAACCGCATAATTCAAGCGTATTTTTAATCGGTGTTTTCTGTTTATACAGACTTAACTTTAACTTTAGATAATAAAACTATGAATTAATTAAATAGTTTAGTGAAATATATACTTCCACTTTTGATGCTCTATTAATATCAGGAAATATGAGTGCGAAAATTTTTTGGAGATATTCTCTCTATACAAATACATTTATTAGAAAGGAATAAGTTCTCGAATTAAATTTTCTTGTAATATGAGGATATTGAATATTTCAGATAAATGTAACAAAATATCTAAATGCTTTTTAAATTAGACTTATACTTTCATTGAGGAGGAATAAAATTTGATATTTAATCTAAGAATAGAAATTATAAAGTGACTTATGACAAGATCAATTCAGGTGATTGTTGTACATTAAAATAAATCTTTATTTATGAAATAAAAGGACGCGGAAGTTTCTTCCGCGAGTATAGAGTGGAGGGGACTGATTTGAGCTCTAAAAACAAGGAGAGGAATGTTTTTGAGAAAGCTAAGCGGGAAGCTCAGGCAATAGAAATTCGGTTGAACAAAAAGAGTTAGAAAATTTTTCCTTCAAAAAAAAAAGCAGAGACCTCTTCTTTAAATCATCATTAGGAATGATATTGTTTTCCAAAATAATGTATAATTTTATAAGCTTGAAAATAAAAAAAAATTTGGACTGATTTAATTACTTGGTTGTTTTCAAACAAAAATTTCAAGCGGAGCTCCATCAATTGAAATTAGTTCAATCACCACTCCTCCTCAGTTAGGGTTGGGTTAGTTGCAGACTTCGCTTGCTTCTAGAATTGTGAAGGTAATTCCAATCGGGCTTGCTAGATGGCATGGCATACGGAGTGAAATTATATTTTCACTCATATATTTGTAAACACGAGATGTTTATCGGTCCGTGCGTCCTGGTGAAAAGGAAGCACGTCCTCTGTGAAAGGAAAATCCTGGTTCTAGTCCAGACGGCGCAAATTATGCCCAACTAAACACAACTCATTTCGCAAAAATATTTTATCTTAAAAAAATTTGGTTGATATCACGCTGATTTTTGTTTTAATTAATGCAATTTTAGTGTTTATACAATATAGTGAATCATTTTCCTATAACATGTAAAAAGTTGAGCAATATAGCCAAGTTGAATAATTGAGATTCAAACAGGACTTTACCAAATGAAGTCTTTTAACTAGAAAAAAGTAACATCTCGTGTGGTCGGCTTAGCAGAATGAAACAAAATTTTATAAATTTTTATAGGCCTTTAATCAAAAACCAAAGACAACAACATCATCGTTAGATCAAATCGAAATTGTCGCGGCATGCCAGTTATTTGTAAAGACAAATTCACAGCTACGAAGATGATCCCAAATTTCTAATTTAGATTCTATTAGAGATCTGACATCTTTCATTTTCAACCCTAATCTAATAGCCTAGTCCAATTTTTGACATCCTACGATTATGAATATTAATTACAATATTTAATAGAAGAAATAACTTTTTTTGAATATTCATCAGTTTAAGAATCAATACTTATAAAGAACATAAATATAAAAGCTCTCGATTGTCTCTCTCTCTTTCTCTTTTGATTGAGGATGAGAGTTAATCCCGCCAGAAAATAAATTAATATTTATTTGAGGTTTAGCTAATAAATGAACATTTATGACTCGAGAGTTGAGTTGAGTTATTCAACAAACACCTCTGAGAAGACGATATTTGAATTCAAATAATAATAATAATTAAGATTGGAATATTCATTAGATTCTTACGATTTCTGAGGAAGATTTAAATTAATTATTATTGATCGAAAATAGCTTATGAAATTCAGTATGAGGCCATATGGGATCTGTCTTGGCTTAATCGGGCCCTAAAATTAAATCTGGTGTGATGGCCGCACATCAGACAATTTTCTCTTATCTAGGGAAAGAAAATTATGTGATTTGCTGTCACACCAGATTTTTTGCGTCGGCTCCCTAGATAGTCGGTGTACAATTTTATTATAAATACCTTTAATTTTTAGAGATTTTTCGTTTGTGTGTATTAATTAATTATCAATATTATAAACAAATTAAATTAATTAAATTGACAATTAAATCTCGTTTATTGTTAAACATAGGAATTAAAAATATTTACATTTTGTTACTATGTTAACGTCTATGTCTTTGCTTTCCATGGGATTCTTAAAATCCGAAAGTGAGAGAGCCCCATACTATTTTGAGGTTGAAAATAATTATTACATCTTAAAGATCATTCTATTTATTATATGTACAGCCTATTTAATAATTTCGTTAGAATAGTTGAGAGCCCCACACTATTTAGAAGTGGAAAATGATCATTATGTCTCTTTCTTTTTAAATTTTCATTTTAAGTCAATATCAGCCGCTGAAGTCATTTTGATTTTAAATGTATATATATATATATGTATATATATATATGATTAGAAAAATTAGTGCCTATGGGTTCCAGCGACGTTCAACACGCGTGTTTCTCGGAAGCCACCTATCCGAGGATAAGCAGTGCTTGGCCTTGCCTATTCGCACTGACTCAGTGGCTGTGCCTCTTCTCTCCGGCCCGGCCTGTCAGCCTAAAGATCATTCTATTTAATATATGTACATTTAAACAAAATCGTTAGAATAGTTTAAGAGAAAACTTAAAATTCTACAAGAATAAAGTGGGCCCTAAACAATTTTGGAGAAGGGGGTAGAGATTAAGACATTTCACAGATCATAAGTGTTTTATGAATTTTAATCAAAAAAATTTTAAAAAAAGAAAAAAAAAAAAAAGAAATACATCAGTAAAATATTAGTTTAGCCAATTTTATTTATATAGATAAAGCTTCGAGGTGCAAGCCAATTAAATATAAAGTTTGAGCCTCGGGTCTGTTTTCGTTTTTGCGAGACCCATTTTTATTTAGCCTCAGAGGATCGCAAAACTCAATTTGATTTTTTTTTGCGATCATAATATTTTCTCACTATATATTACATACGGTATATAAGTAAGAGAAAGTAAAAATAAATAAGAATTTTCGTGATTTTTTTCCTAACTCACATTTTAAAATTTGGAAATATAATTTTTTATTTATTTGTATAACATATAGGATTTAAAGAATTAATTTTTTTTGGTATCTTTAGTCATATTAGACATTAACGAAAGCCAATATATCAAGATGTACTTTTTCGGGTAGGCACCATTCTTATATTTTTGAGAAAAAATATTGTATTTATTTATCTATTAAATTTTATTTAATTTTATTCGTCTCTTTCTTTTTATTTATATTATCAGGCCTACTCAAAATTTTTTTAGAAAATCCAATCTAATATTTTTTTTAATAATATGCAGAGGCTAATATCGAAACTGCGAGGAACCCCAAAATGGACACGGAACAAATTGTACCACCCAGTTCAGTTTATCTTTGTTATCAATATTAAATTCTGGATTAATTTACGAGCTTTGCTTAGTTTATTGTTTCTCAACTTTAAAACAACTCCCTAAATTTATTTAAAACGAAAGAATAAGGAAGTTAATAGCGATTGGGGAAGTAGTTTTTTTATCTCTTGATAAATACATATTATTATTATTAACTAAAATCTCTCCTTCAAAGATTCTTTTTAGAGAATGAAGGAGACAAGAGCCTCCAAAAATTACATTGCTATGGGCCGCCAAAAGTGTAAATCCGCCATTGATACTAGGGGGGTAAAAATAAACATTTATAGAATAAAAGTATTTAAAATCTCTACTTACCCAAATCAATTGATATTATTTATATTTAAATAAATTTTATTGGAATATATCAAAACTGAGACTATACACCAAACTAAAAGGCAGCGGCACAAATTTGTTAAATATCAATGAGTAAGAATATTTTATCTATAATAGTTTTCTAGCTATTTTTCTAGCTCTTTCTACTGAGGAATTTACCTTTTCCTTTTTATTTTTTTTTTTTGACAAAATGTTCAGCAATAACAACCCCCTAATCCGTCTACCTTACGAAAATGTTTCTCAAAAAAAAGAATTATTTAACAAACCTTAAATTATCTAAATAAAATTATGTTTTCAAAATAAGTAAGTGTATAAAGCATATTCTCCTGCTTTAAGAGTGAGAGAGAGAGAGTTGTTTTCAAGTTAGGAAATTACAAATTCCGACAAGAATTTATATTTATATTTATACTCTGTATTACCATTGATATATATTTAATGATAAATTACTTTTTTTTTTAATAAAGGAAGTGAAGATATGTATTTAACATTAAATAAATAAATTATTATTCTTAGGCCTTATATTAAATAAATGTAAATTTCGAAGCGATTAATTTCGTGATTTAATATCAGGCCTAAGAATAAGATAAATAAAATATAAGATATGATTATATTAGTTATTAAATTTAGAAATTTACAATTTATTTATTTATTTAACCTGAGGTCAAATACTTCACTTTCTTTATTGATTCGAGCTCTTCATCATATCTATTTTTTTTTTAATTAATAAATTCTAATTAAATTCCATAAATGGCGTATTTTTTTTTTATTTTTTCATTTTACAAAAATTACAAAAAACAAATAGAAGAATATACGAGTTTGTGGCTTCAGTAATTGTTGGAGGTTGGAACCAAGGAGGTGGATTCAAGATGGTTGAATAAAAACGTCTCATGATTGATTTTCATTAATTAGTGAAAAAAAAAAAACTTCCATGGCTACATTCTCACAATCAACAACAAACAGAAAAAAACAATGGCCTTGCATAAAGAGAAGCGTATCTCCAGTATCCAAGTGTTTTCGTTAAATATTTCCTCCGAAAAAAAATTTAATTGCATTTTTTGATTTTTTCCCAACTATAGACATTATCATTAAATTATTAATATAATTAATTATTCGATGTTAACCGTTAACCATCCATATTTATTTAAATTAATTGAAAGTCAATTTTATTTAATAATAAATTTTAGCGCCCAGGATGAGTTATTTATATTTATTTATAAATATATACAAAGGGTCCGTTCTAATATATGACGATTTGGTATGATAAAAAAATTACCACAATCTAACTTTAATCAATTGTTTTATTTCAATGATAATTATTTTTTGAATATAAGTATACAATAAAATCAAACATTTAATCAGTCAGATCCTAAGTGGAAGCTAATTTTATCATAAAAGAATAAAAATTGAATTTTTTTTTACTAGCAAATATAAGTATTTTAGAACTAATTTAATGGAATTAAAAAAATATTAGGACCACTATGTGTATTTATTTTTATATAGTTTGATTAAATATTGGAATTGTATTTTTACATAAAATGAGTCTTTTTTCCATTATTTATTTAAAATAGGTGGGAGAGAAGGTTTGGATTTACTAAAATGAGATATGAATTTTTTTATTGTGTGAATCATATACAAATTTTCAATCTTAAATATTTTCATTTAAATATTGAAGATTATAATTGATTATTCCCCATTGTGGAGGTACCTACACGCCACTGGCGTCACTAACAAGGGGAGACCTGGAGTTTCGGGTCACCCATTTCGTTAACCTCGGGGGGATATAGTATTCTGTATAATAGAGCTTTAAATTGAATAACTCAAGCATTCGCGAGAAAAATTAAAATGAAAATATGGATAATCCCCCTAATAGCTTACATAATGGAATATAAGGGATGAAGGCTTGAAAGCAAGTCCTGTTCAGGGATTGAGTTTCAGATTTCTATCCTGTAGATTACAAGTTCAAACCCGGTCACCGGCTTTTTTATCATATAAAATTATTATTTAATTTTCAATGCATGGCTGCTCTAAAATTTACACTTAGGACTTCACTGAGATGAGATGAAAAAGGGAGTATATTTTTTATTTTTTAAAATTAAATCAAAGAATGAAGATAATAAAATCGAAAAAATAATTTATTTATAATTAACTTAATAAAACTTTTGTGCATGAGGTGGCTTACTATGATGCGCGATAACTCACCACATACCCCAACCAAGTTACGCCTAAAAAAACTCCTCTTTAGAAGAAATATGATAAATTTCAAAAAATGACTTTTAATGATTAAAAAGGACTTTTTAACAGAGGCAGGGCTGATCTAGAAGAACGGCCCAGAAGGGGGCGGCAAACTTAAGGATCGTTTTCGTTCTTTTTGGTGATAAGTTTTTAAAATTAATTCAATCCTGGCTTAAGCGAAGGGGAACAGCCATCAAGAAGAAATATTAAATAGACATCAAACTGACAATTCTACAATTTTGGCTCAATGCTTTGTCATTTGAGCTCATACTCTCTAAATGGGCTGATGATGGAATTATTAAAATAAAGCCGAAACGTCTCGAACTTGAGAGTTTTGATATCGTAGAGGCTTTCCACCTGACTGCCTGCTCCTTCCTCCATTGTTAAATACAAAAGCCACCTTGCTATTTCATATTTTCAATAAAGTGCTCCTTTCTTCTCATCCCTTGCTAAATTCCAACAGACACCGTAAATTGAGTTAAGATATTCTCTTCCCCTAAGTTAGAATTAATTTTAGAGAACTTTGTTTAGAATAAATTAGATAACAGGTGATTTTTGAAATGTTTATAAATTATCATTGGGATAGAAAACAAACATTATTTATCTTACTTGCTTGACAACAAAAATTTATATAGAACTGAGAAATATTTTCCAAATGTTACGCCTATTTATTTATTTATAGTCTTCGGCTCTTATGGCCATCAAACTTCACAAATGTTCATATATCTATAATAAATATTCAATTTTCAGAGGCTTCTTGATTAACACTTGTCCCTCGGGATCACCCACCGAGGTTCTTGATTTGCTTGACTTCAATGGTTTTTCAGTGAAATTTTTTTGTTGATTTTTGTTCTGAGAATCCGTTACAATAAACTATTGTTCTTGCATTAACTAACTCTTGTTTGTTACAATCATATCAAAATCAGATGTGTGTCTATTGAGAATTTGTTGTTATAGTCAGCCAAGGGTCATATTCAAATTTTTCATTAGGTACATGATTCAAAAAGGTTAGCCCTCCTGTCTCACACTACTTGGAGCCAAATTAGTGGTTTCTTCTCAGAGAGTATGAATTTTATTTTATAAATGCAATTAGAATAATTATAAAAGCACAACCCCCACTTTCCGTAGGAACCCTTTGATATTGCTGGCCGGTGGTAATGCTAGCCTAGTCTGAACATTGATTGTTTATATTTATTAATGTAATTATCGCTGAAAATATACTTTCTATGATATTCTTCAATTACGTGGAACCTACATTATCCAGTCCTTCGAGTCGACATCGACCGTCTGCGTCATAGCAATCGCACTTCATTTCCACATGCATCACTGGCGTATCTAAGCATTTGCAAGTACAGGGGGGGCAAGTGGAGAACATAAAAACATTTTCAATACTTCTGAAAAAAAATTATTGTGCATAATTTTATAAGTCAGAAAAGAAAGTAGCCCTAATTATTAAATTGTTTCTAAGTGAAGAAAAAAATTTTAATTTTTAAAAAATTTTTACAGAATTGTTCCAAAAAATAATGCGAGCTCTTCTTAAAGAGGAAGGTGATGTTACGGAGTCACAGGCCAAAATTTTATCATAAAATATAAAATGAAACAATTTCTATAATTTGCAAAAAATCTGATGAAATATTGAAATTATAAGATTATACAGATTTAAATGATTATTTGTATATATATTTATCTGCAGCAAGAGAGTAGCTTATAATTTCTGCTTTGAAATTGTGTAAAATTAGGAAAATATTCAGGTTGCTTTAGGCACACTCTATAATTACAAATGAACAGAGAGTGTATTAAATTTCAAAAAATAAATAAATAAATAAAAAGAAATTAATTAGAGAATGTTTTCACCTTTTTTTTTTCGCTATAAATTAATATAATTAAGAGAAAACTGAGTATAACAAAAAAAGGATGCTCTATATATAAAATAAATAAAATAGGAATTTCATAAATAAATTAATAAACTCATTTAAAAGCTTTATTCGATTACTAGCTGTGTAGTCTTTTTACGAGAGTCGATTCAAGAAGTCCCTTTGCAAATTTAATTAATTCTTTATTTTTCAGTTGTTTTTTTTTTTATACCAACGGAAAGTGGGGGTTGTGCTTTTATAATTATTCTAATTGCATTTATAAAATAAAATTCATACTCTCCGAGAAGAAACCACTAATTTGGCTCCAAGTAGTGTGAGATGGGAGGGCTAACCTTTTTGAATCATGTGCCTAATGAAAAATTTGAATATGACCCTTGGCTGACTATAACAAATTCTCAATAGACACACATCTGATTTTGATATGATTGTAACAAACAAGAGCTAGTTAATGCAAGAATACTCTATTGTAATGTATTCTCAAAGCAAAAACTGCAAAAATCAACAAAAAATTTCACTGAAAAAATTCCAAAAGAATTTTTCATCAGGATCCCCCAAATTTTCAATTAATTGTTATTCAATTGGTTTAAAATAAGTTTTTATCCAAGTTAAGATTACCAGACCTATTTCTGAATTAGTTATTAATATTTAATATATGCCTTGAATCAGACTGACTTGGCTAGTCTTAGATCCTTCGATTTAGGGTGTTAGAACCGGCCAAGATGTTGGTCCACGAGTTGTTTTAGACGGCATCAGTGGAGTGAAAAATTTTTATTTAAAGTTATTAAAGTTATTACGAGGGACTAACATTATCATGTGATCTAGATAAATATGGGGATGTGAATTTTGCTGGTGTGGTCGAGTACCCGCTGACCTGGTGCAAAGGAACACACCGATGCCTCGGATAGGTTGGAGATTCCGGGTTCGATTCCCTGGGATCAAATGGTCATTTGATCCACTACCAAAATATTCTCAGAAATAATTGTTAAATTTTTTTCGGACTCTACGGATCCGAATCTTTAAGATATAATTATTGACAATGTTAACTTTCCGGCCATGTGATATATGATATTATATTTATATCTATTTTTTAAAAATTGTTTCTGGTTTGTTGTCCTTGCCTCTTACAAGAGCGCATATGAATAATAATACTTCATTAAAAAAAAAAAAAATAATAATTTATTTATATTTCTGGCGGAGAGACACAAAAATAAAATTACTAGAATTCCAATTGGATTATTTTAATTAACACGCACCTACACATGGCATTGTTATCAAGCAAGATCTTTATTTAAATGACTATATTATGTTTTTACAAGCAAAGTTTTATATATTAAAACAGATAAGATGTGATTTTAATTTAATTAACTAACTATATAATATAATATCAGGCAGAGTTTAATTAAGAACCAACTGGCCCTATGGAAATTTAAAAAAAATCTAATATGACTAATAGCACATCACACAACTTCCTTATTTCTCTCTCTTCTCTCCCGTCATATGTGTCAGGAGATTACTCTTGAAAGTCATACTGAGATGGGTTCCCATTTCCTTCCCTAAGAGGAGATGTCATTTATAAAGTTGGATACATTTTTACCATAAATTTGAACCCGAGTTGCGCCCATCTCAGAAGTATAAGTTCACTGATATATCTCCGTTTTTTAAGTCATTTGTTGAAACCATATTTATATATACAATTTTTTCTTTCAATACAAACTTTTGTTTATTTAATATCTCCTGCCCTTAGCGGGTTCTCAGAGCTTTTGCTTGGGAAAATACCTTATCATACAAAAAATGATATAACCATTTTTTCATTGAGAATTCGATATCATAAGAATATATGCTGGCATAAAAGATTGTCACTTATGGTTATATGCTTTCAAATAAAGTGGAAAAAATTTGAATTAAATTTTTAATTCCCTAATGTTGATTGTTTGATATAATATATCATATTACTATTTAGGGTATGGTCCATGGGACGATGTTTGAAAACCACCAAATACTTCAAACAAAGCCCTATCATTAAATAAATTATTTTTTATTTTTTTGTTAATTGTTTGTTGTTTTGTGTTAAGTAATTTATAAATTGGTATTTGTGTTTGATTGGAGCCATCGAGGATATGTGCATCTAAGCAGGTCGTAAATAAATGTATTTATTTATTTTTTATTTATTATAAAATCATTCTATTTTTCTTAATCTTACAAAAACCAAACTTAAATTTTTAAATATAAATATTTCTTATAAAGGACTTCTTTTTCTGCAATTCTTTAATTTTTCTTGGTTAGCCAGGTTAATTGGAGGTAGAGGTAGAGGTCCCGCCTCACATATCAAAGGCCAGTGGTTCGCTTCGAGTTCTGAGCGATTATTTATATATTATATTGGGTAGCAATTAATATAAATAAAAAAGAACGGAATCTAAATGGCCTAAGATATCTAAAATGACATTAAAAAAAATTTTCTTTGGTTTTGCTTGTCTTGGCTTTGATTTCTTTTCTTAGAAAATCTTCCCTCCCCCTCCCTTTTTTTTTATTCTTCGATATTTGTAGACAAATATTTATCTAAGAAAGAAGAAGAAGAAATTACTTAAAAAAATCAGATATTTTTCTATTGGTAAATACACAAAAATCCGCGTATAATAAAATAACAAAATGTAGTAATACTAATCATAAATCCAAGTTGTCATTAGTGGCGTCATTTGAATTTTTGTTTGGGTGGGACTTTTTGAATACCCAAATGCGGTCTAAACTTCTATATAGTCGGTGGAAAAAATTCATTTTGCTAAGTAATCATCATCAACAAGAATTAAATATTATTATTGCATGCTAATTATTCATTTACAATTAAAATTCTTCATTCTTTCCTTATTCTCGCAAATCTCTATCTCTCTCTAACGCTGCTTTGTATTAATTGTTCTTTAAGCCTATGCACATATATTTGCCTATTTAATGATCCTCAATCTGGCCTTCTTTATTCTCAAGCAGGCTGAAACGTAATTCAAAATTGAAAAAGAATTTATCCGCCCTATCCCTTAGAACAGAAGAAATAAAGCTCTTGCTTCACCATCTATTATTGAATTGAAATAAATATAGAAGAGTCTAAATGGCCTCTGATACTAAAAATGACCTAAAAAAATATGGACTTTATCTTTAACTCACTTCACCATATGATCGATAATATTGAAATAATCCAGATCAATACTTTCACTTATTGATTCCTAATGATCTTTTTCAAACTTTGTTTAATATATGTCTATATTATTTTATTTATTTTTTTTTTAATAAATTAGCTCAGCCTAGAAAGAAGATTTTAGTCATCGATTGAAAAGAGGCCCTTTTTATATAAATCATATTTCTTAGAAAATGATTTCAACTTTATTCCTGTCTTCTATTGATTTCTTTGAAGCTCTATTTATTTTATTTATTTATTTTTACTTTTTTGAATTATATTTGTTTGTCAGGAATCAAGTAATTAATTATCTTTTAAATCTATTTTTCTAGTAAAATTAAAATATTCTACAAATAAGTGATAAAAATATAGAATGAACTTCAGGTGTAGGAAGAATAAGAATGTAGTCAGTTAATTGGAGTATTATTTTTTTAATTGGGCAAGAAACGCCAGTACCTTGCAAAAGTAGGACCTTTGCAGTTAGACATAATACCTGAATATTGGGTCATTCGCAAAGAGGTTCCTCCAATCAGAGATATAAATATATTTTGACAAAGATGAGACATTATTTACGATTTCTCGTATCCGAAATAGTGAAGACATGAAATTTCTTCAAAACCGTTAGTCGTCTTTTTCGAGAAAAATATTACATCCATCCATCCATACATACATTCATGCATACAAATAAAAAGGTTGAAAGTCGAATTTCAATTTGAGATTTCCAGAAATTTTTTATCTGATTTTTTTAAAGATTTTTGGGCATCTTAGGCCAAATAAAATTTAAAAGTTACACATTAATATATTTATTATGGTACAATTATCCAAGCATATTTATTTATATCAATTGGAATCCAATTGAACAGTCAATTGCCAAGGTTCAAAACCTCAAAGAGTACCAAAGAGAGGAAAATAAGATCAAATGAAAAAGGTAAAAATTTGTCTAGAGAGCGAAATGGTCGAAAAGACGAAATTTTCTTGGTCCGGTTCTGGTTTTATTATTTGTTCATTTATTATTTTTTTATAGAGACATTAAAATAAAAATAATGTTTGTTATTTTATAAAGCAACTAAGCTTATAATCTTGAGTTAAAGGCAACTGAAGTTCAAATTCATTTCAAGGCAAAAATTTATCCAT
>JAAAKE020108129.1:24359-37861 GCA_010014785.2 Anisolabis maritima
ATCTCTTAAGACAAGAAACGAACCACTCACTGACCCTTGGATCATAAAGAAAGATCTGCTTAAAATAATAAAATTTTTAAAAATTTATTAATGAAGATAATTTTGTTATAATTAATGAAACCCTCTCTCTTGGATCAAGTTCTTGTCATCCTAAGCGATAAAAGTTGTTTTAAATTATATTACTAATTAATTTAAATAAATGTTATTAAACAATTTTCGAGTTAATACTGAAAAACAAAAAAAAATTATTTTTGCAATTGAGATAATTTCCCTAAATTTTAGAAAATAACAATTTCTTAAGTCTTTTTCTTTAAACTCAATTTACGAGTTTAAGATAAAAAAAACTAAAGAGAGAAAAAAAATTATGTAAAGAAAGATCTTTTGTAAGTTGGAAAATGGAAACTGAGGCATTCATGCTCAGCTCTCGAAGAAGACATCTAAAAAAGCAAATCAAATTTCCCTCTACCTATTGCAATTGGCAACCTACACTAAATAGGTTTAAGTTCGGGTCTCATATCAGATCAGTGGAAGCTAATGGCAAAATAGCTACAAAATTGTTATGGCCGTTAATTAAACGTAGCAGTCATCTAAATGTCAATAATGCGTCCTCGTCTAATACATAGGGTTCTTGTGTTTTGGGGACGTCAAAAGCATCAAAACAAAACTTTAAGAAATATCGATTATTAATCCCCTAAACGAGTGCTTCCAAAATATAGCAACTAAATATGATCATAAAACCTGAACATATTCCAACATTCATCTAAGAAATTAGTGTTCTATTTTTTTATTTCAATAGTGGATCGCTTGCCTTTTATTTTAATTATTTTGTTTTTCTCGAGGACTTTAAGATTTTCACCAGCGGTCATCACTTTGCACTATCAAACAGAAGAAAAGATATATTAACACCATTCGCTCGAAGCTGACAGGAAGAAAATTGTACTATAATTATGTATATAAGAAATTGTTAATAAAGTTTGTTATTTAAATAATTGGTCAATATAGGATAAGAAAGTTAATAATCCAAATATATATAAAATATTTTAATATTATTTTTATTCTTTTGAAGGTTCCTGTATGGTTAAATTGGAATAAGAAATTATAATAAATTTCTTTAAAACAAATTCACCATGTGAATATTAAATGCTTTTTTATGTTCAAGAAAAGTTGAGCTTTTATTAATAAAGTTATTTATACAATCTCCTGAAAATATGCTAAATGCGCAACGTCCTTTTACGAAATTAAACCAACGCACCAGGCGCCTCTATAGAGTGAAGTAATTCGGATGATCGGTAAACTTACAGTTTCCACAGCGAACACTTCACTTTACACTGATCCATATGCTTTCATTTTCAAAAAAAAAACAAAAACTTTTGCGGATAACGAACGCCTCATAAAACAGATAAGATTCCATGGAGGTGAATCGATGATCGGTTAAGGAACAATTCGGGTATGTTCGTTAACTGGTCACCGATTGTAATTACGGGACTGAGTATTTTCTAATATGCTCACACCTAAAGAAGATTTCTATTATCAACATATATATTATTTTTGGATATTTTTTAATTAATATGAATTAACTCTTATATTGGTGTTGGAAATGAACCTACAAAATTGTTAACATTAACATTACTTGTAATCACTACTCCAGAGAGTAGAAGAAATGAAATTTAAACTTTTTGGTGAAATTGAATTTTTCACACATGAATAAATAAAATATTCATATCCACATTCAAAATATTTATAAAATACTTTAATATTATTTTTATTCTTTGCAGGTTCCTGTTTAAGCTATGGACATTCCTGTTGGGGAGGTAAGAGCATTTCACATATAATATAGAATTTTTCTATCTTTTTCTTTCTTTTCTCTATTCATATAAAAGACAAAAATCGATTCATTTATTCTTTCATTTGAACCATATAGGCCCACCTAAGTTTATTTACTGAGAAACTTTGATGTACGGTGACACACACCTCAAACCCAGCTGACCTCTGGTTTTAGGCATCTAGAGGCAACCAATGAAGTCATTTGGTTTCCTATATCTAAATTTTTCTGACATTTCTGGCTAGCTAACTACTCCTAACTAATTCGCGGTCTACTCCCTGCGAAAAGTGCATCATTGAGAGGAAATCCGTCTCAGAACAAGCTGTCACAGCAACTCCTTCTCCTCATTGAGTTATCTGAGGGTTCTATTCTGATAAGATCCAATGTTCCAATCCAGAGCATACTCTCGCATCTCTGCTTGTAACGCATAGACTCTGAAACTACTTAACGGATTTTCATGGAGTTTTTTAATCGATAAGTAAAGAATTTTCCGATAGTATACAAATTATGTCTTATTTTTGGTAAAATCCATTTAAAGTGTCTAAAACAAAAACTTGGAAAAATAGATATCAAAGGGTGAATCTCTCTTTTAATTTATATACCGCAGAAACCTTCTAGAACATATATATATATGAACCCATATATTGTATTGTTCAGGTGTGTTATATAGATATTTGCAAATGTCAAATTTAAAATTATTTTATTAATAATTATGAATGAAATTTACTTGTAAAAAATCTTGTATAGGGAGGATATATTAATAGAAAAAAGACCATTTCATGAAGGTAATTTGAATTCTTCCGTTTTTATATTAAATATTACGAGCAACAATATACAAATATGAATGTAGAATAACAGTGAATATTTCAAATTAACAAAAAAAAAAAAAAAACTGTTGAAAAAGGTTTTTTATTGTTTAAATTGAACAAAATATCCAAAATTAAATTATTGCACCCTTTTAGAAAGAATATAATTGTAATGGATAATTCTCTATGAAGTCAAAAAAAAAGGAAATAATTTCCAAATAAATTTTTTCCTCTATCACTACCTCTCTTCATCAAAAAAATGAATTTTTTATATTAATTATAAAACGAGGATCGTAATTTGAATTTCAGAGAGAAAAAAAATATTTTTCTTTTATCATGAATGAATATTTTGCCAAAGCGAAATTGAATCTTTTCTTCTGGTCGTGATTAAACTTTATATAGAAACTTTATTTTTTCTTCTTGTTGAAGAATCTCATCTTAAAAGGTCAAATCAAAATGATCGGAAATATCCTTTCAGCTTGAAAAATTTTTAAATTTTCGTGAGAAGAATTTATTAATTTTAAAGTAAGAAAGTATAAAATTAATATAAATACTCAAATTTATTTAAATTAATGTTTCAATAATAAAACTTTTTTTAATGTCTTTTTCGGTATCTGAGGCCATTTAGATTCCTTATTTATTTATATTAATTGGTAGCCAATATAAAATAAATTTTTCCCCCTTCGAACGGGAAACGAACCACTGGCCTTTGGTACCTGAGACCTCTACTTCTGCACCAAGAGTCAGGGTTAAAAATAAATCTTTGTATTCCCAAATTGGGTTCCTTCACATCTTTGTTGGCGTTTTCCTTAAAGACATAATTTTAGTAATTTAAAAGGAAATTTTAAAAAATAGACTAATTAAATTTTAAAGCACCCTAAATGAATTTTTTCAAAAATAAAACCACCATTGGAAAATTCTCTACACATTGAACTTCATGAAAATCGACACATAGTTTCAGATTCTGAGCCGATAAGTTACAACCTTAGAATTAAAATTAAAATAATTAAATCTCACAATTACTATTCTATAATTCATAATTTATATGAAATTTTATCTTTGAGTTCTGTGGAGCAATCGGTAGGGTGTTGCCGTTCTGTACAGGAGATCGGTGTTCGCATCCCGAGCAGGAGGGATTTTTTCATTAAATAAAAATATTTAACGTAAAGAAATCCTCAACTATGCCCAGGATTACAACATTGGATCCCACCACATTAGAGCCCTCAGGTACGTAAATCTACGAACAAAGGGAGTTGCTGAGACACCCCGTCCTATGGAAGAGACGTAAAGAACGATTCCCTCTCAATGCTGCACTCTTCGCAAGGAGTAGACTATACGGCGGTGCTGAGAGAGTCCCTCCTCAAACTAGGACATCCTCCCTAATATAGGTTAGGTTAGTTGAAAGGGACCGGAATTAGATATAGGAGTAGTTAGCTAGCTAGAAATGAATATAAGAGGAGTTAGAGTTAGGAAATAAAGTAACTTCACGGGGTGCTGATAGATGGCTACGGTCAGAGGTCGAATGGGTTTGAGGTACACGAAAGTAAAGGTAAATAAACGAGGACGGTTCAAATGAAATGAAAAAATGGATTTATCTTAATTTAACCATCAAATGCTGGACATATCTATATACCGACACATTTTAGTAGAGGTAGTTCCATATAGGTATAACTGTGATATATATATATATATATATATATATATATAACACAAAATATTTTAAATTTCGGTGAAATTATTTCCTAAGTAGCTACCCAGAGAAACATTAATCTATAATCGTGTTTTCGAATTCAAGAAGTCCGCAGAATATTAAGGTAGAGAGCTAAAAAAAAGAAGAATATGAAAAAACTCAAAAGTTCAATTGACCCAATTTCCTTCTCAGATTTTCTCTTTCTCTTGGCTATTGACTGCTTGAGTATTTTTTTTTCAGCTCATGGAAAGCGCAATGGGTTATCCAGCCGACCTTCTTTGGCGGACGGTGACGCCACTTCAGGTGGTGCAAGGCCCTCCGATGCCGGTGGTGGCCCCTTTGAGGGCAGGTGGTACTTGTCCAAAGTAGTGGCGGCACCTGAGCCCAGGGACGATGATGACCTGGACTCCAAAAGATCATCAATGGTTGTCAACGACAACGAGTCAGGGGCAGGAATAGGTCCCTGGTCTTCCGCCGGCAATGATGATGAGGACGAGGATTCTTGGCAGGACACCAACGAAATCAGGTGAGAAGCCCTCTCTTCAATATTTGTATCAAAAGTTTCCATGAAATCTTGAAATTTCAGAGCAGATAAATGATAACTTTGAGAATGGTCAAAAATATGTTTTTCTTAGAAATAGTAACAAAAAAATCCAAGATATTGGATGCTTTTCATACTTTTTTAAGGGCGAGTATCTACCTTCACGGCATACATATTTTCATGATTTGTGTTAAATATGGGCCCATCACTCAAAGAATATGAGAGAGGCCCCAGCCTTATACCATTCAGAAGTGAGATCAAGGTTCAATATAGAAAAAAAAATTTTTTTTCAAATAATGATTTCAAGAGTGTATAGGAAAATAAAAGTTAATTTTTATCTAAATTTAAAGGTAAAATAGAAATTATTAAATCTTATTTCATTTAAAAATTCCAAAGTTCGGGCAAGTCAGACGAATAGTTTAGGGCAGAGGAGGAAAAGCGTATGACATGCGACTTATTCTTGATGATGTCTCAAAAATTATATATATATATTGTATCACTCTATTTTCTTGAATTAAATACAATAATCAATCATTGTAGGAATGATATGGTCTCATCAGGAGCCGAACCAGAGATTTTGGTGATGGCAACCGAACCTCGAAATCGAAGACCTCGGAAAATGCGACTCTATAAACTCTTGGTAAGAAATTTATGACTTTATCATATTAATAATAATAATTAGTGGGAAAATACTTCAGCCCAAGAAAATAATTTGCATATTATTCTCTTTGAATGTAAATATTTAGGTGTCAGTGAAATGATATAAATTTTTTACACTAATGGCCACGCCTTCTGGTTTAGTTGATTATAGCCTTCAAAATTGAAACAGTAAAACCTCGTAAAATTCTGCTTGATTGGATTCATATAATGAGAGCCGACGAGAAGATGCAAGCGAGGCAAATACTCGGGTCCAGGGCTGGCTGGGTCTGGAGCTTGAGTTCGAAATTTTTATGTAGTTACAAGTATTTAATATAAAATTTTTGGAACTTGAAGCAAAATGGTTCTGGGGTTATGTGCAAGTTTTTTTCCTATAAAAATTTTAATTATAATTTTTTAATTTTATTTTGTTTTATATATTTTTAAAACTATTTTAATTTTAGTGTTTGCAGGAATCAGTTGGTCGATCAAAAATCCAAAATTTAATATAATATTTGATGCCCTGCATATAATAAAAATTTTGCCCTTTGTGTGTCAAAAATATAGTTGATGTGGGGTAGGTGAAAATTATTTGGATCGGAACCTCCAAAAAACACGGTTTGAAATTTTGGGATTTAAAAAAAAATCATAAAATTTTAAAAAATAAATTTATCTTTTTTATCACAATTATATTAAATATTGCATTTTCTAAAAAAAAAACAATAGGACCACTGACTTTTGCTATCTATCCCATGCAAGTAACGGTTTTGCCTACGATATCTATGCCAATGCCAAAATAAATAACAAATAAATTTTTCATTAAAAATTTTTTACTCAAAAAATTAGAGAAAATTAATACAAAAAGAGAAAGTAAAAACGTGCTTAATCTCTTTTAATTTATATTAATTTTAATGTGTTTATACCTCTATTTATATTAACACCTTAATCTAATTTTTAATCATGACTAAATAGTATAGTCAGCTTTTGAAATACTAAAATAATCAGTTCACTTCAGGCTGATTAGTCAAAGAGCCTGTCGAAAACAATTGTTCAGAAATGAGGAAGGAGCTGGAAACTTAGTCAGAGTTTAATAATTATTCTAGTCAATTATTATTACAAGTTGATTGTGTTTTTTTACTATACTACACTACTTTTAAATAAATTAGAGAAAGAAAGAGGCAAAATTTCGGAAAAAAATTGAGAATAAGCGGGTGGAGAGAAATTTGTTCCAGAAATTGATAGTTGGAGGATGGATGGATTGACATAGGGCGGATTCCCCTTAAAAGTGGGAGATCAGGTACTTAGGCAACTCAAATGGGCCCTTTGAGCCAGTAACCCTGTAAATGGAGGTGCCGAAGTTGAAATAATTTTTTGCGGCAAGCTGGACTCGAACCTGCAGCTTATCTGGTACCAAAAGTAGTAAAAAAAAAAATTATTCATTTCCATTATTTATTATTATTATTTTTTTTTTTACTACATCCTTCTTCTTGCTTGAAAGGGGGGATTGTATTCTGGAGTTTACTGAAAAAGGGGAATAAAACGATAAGGGTTGGGCAACCAGGAATGGGAAAGTGGCGTAAAAACGGGGCACTGTGGGGCGGTCCCCGAACAGAACCATCCTCATATATATTGTTTATGTGTGTATTTCCAAATTATCTTCTGAGGGGGAATGTCTGGCATTGTGGATAAAGTAAACTTATAATCTGGAATAAAATATTTGCTTCATTATGTTTAAAATTTTAAAAAAAGGAATCGCTAATAAATAGAAAAATCTTATATAAATTTATTTTAAAGAGACCTGTCAAGTGCACTAATAAAATACCTCTATTAATTTGGGATCTCTTTATGGTGGGTGGAGAATTAGTTAATGTGATGGAGTTACTTCCTGCTTTGTTTGTCGCTGATAATTCACATCCATTAATAAATAAATAGCATTCTCGGCTTTACTCTGGGTAATTTCGGAGAAAAGATGGGGAAGGGGTTGGGGGGATTCCGGGTATGGGTCAGAGAACCCGAAACCGGCGATAGGGAATGGTGTGTGTCATCAGTGCACGATACACCAGGGGTAACCAACCGGAGAATGATTTTTTTTGTTAGGATTGAGGATTTTTAAGCCTTTAATTTAAGGCTTTTCCCTCAAAAAAAAAAAAAAAAAAACTGGTTAATTTGTGTTACAACGTTCATTCTGTGGCTTTATTCAGATATTTCTTATATTTAGAGATTCTGATGTAAGACTCTTTATGACTTGTATTTGTATTGCACCTGAAGAAGGGTATAAATTAAGTGCTCGAAATGTTGTATCTAATACAAATAAACTGGAGTTAAACAGAAAACGTAATTTATTTATTAATGAAAACAACTGATAAAGCTTCAACTCCAATTCACATTTATATTTCTCGCCAGCTGGATATATATTTTGTTAATAATTGTTATAATGCATTGAAAAGGTGTAATATTAAATGTTTTTTTTTTTTTTTATAAATATATCCACTTCTGAAAATGGCCTAGAGTGACTGCTGAAAAGTCAATCTGGAAGGGATTCCGAATAAAAGAAAATTAGCTGCATTAGTCTTTTCTTGAATTGACTCCATCAGATTAAATAATACTTCAGGGGTCAGGGATCGGCAAAGTGAGGCTCTTTGGATATTTAGACTTGAAAAAGAAAATAAAACTTGCATATTTTCATTTATAAAACTTTAAAATGATTTTATTCACTTAATGAAAATTTAATTTGTTTAAGAGTCCTCGTAATACCTACTGGCACTAAAATACATGAAGCGGCAAGTCAGGTGGGGGGAAAGAGAGCGCGGAGAGGAATATTACTTTAATTTCCCTTATTGTAAAAATACTATCCCCTTCAAAAGTAATTGGACAACCTGTATCTTTTGTTTTGTCTAAATGGATTAAATCCATTGAGACGAAACAAAAGATAAGGTCCATTTTCTTTTGAAGAGGATAGTATATTAATGGTTATCGAGAAATTTTTAACTTTGCCGACTCCTGTTTTAGAAAAAGTTAAATTTTTTTCTGTAAAAATATTTTGTACCTGCAATTATATTTATTTCCTGCCTTTTATAATTGTCAATAGGACGCGAGAGTGGTTCAAAGAGTAGATTCAAAAAATTTAACAACGGGTTCGTTTTACTCGAAACTAATGCATATTAAAAAACTTACATGTGAGAAGAATTTAACGATTTAGAAAAAATAATAAACTATTCTTATTTATTTCAGAAAAAGCGTAGCAGCAGTCACGGATAAAAAATTCAATTTCAAAGAGAAGCAAAAAAAGAAGAGAATTAATTCACGTCATAAAAATTTTGGAGGACATCAGTGAATGAATCTACATATAAAAAACATTTTTTTTTTTTTTTTTGATCAATCCCTACTGTCTGTCTCTCTTTCTCTCTCTCTCTCTTCCACACTTAAATTTCCTTCAAGATTTGTATTTATTTATTATATGGTTAAAAAATAAAAGGGGATAAATTTTAAGATATAGAGAGCAAACCCAGACAAAACAAAGGGGATTATGTTTTGTCAAATAACAACGTTAAATCAAAAATATAAAGTTTCTGGAAAGATTATAATTAAAGAAATTAAAGAAAATAAATAAAAGCTATGTGAGTATTTTATCTCATTAATGTGAAAAAAAAATGTATTTATAAATAATCATAATAATAATAAAATGGTAAAAAGATATTATAAATATTTATTAAAAAGATTTTGAAAAATTTTTTTTCCTATTTCATTTCAAATATTTCCTATCAATTTGGTCAACTTGAGATTTTTTTATTTTCTCGTATACATAGTATAGGGAAAGTATTGTAATCGCCCAAAAATTCCATCTCAACATTTTGATTGTTCTTGAGGTTTTGGAATTTCATTTTTCGAATTATGTCTGTCTGTGTATATGTTAATAGAATACCTTTAATGTAGATTAATTTTACAATCAACACACTCAATCAATTTAACATACTTGCATTACAACTAAATCATAGATGTCTATTAATTTTTCCGGTTACATTTACTGAAACGTTTTTTGTATATATTTATGTGATTACGAGAAAGTTGAGGGGAGGGCACTCACGATTTTTTTTTTTTACTTACAGACGAGGCATTTTCAGAATCTTAATTCCATTCTGTCCCCTTTGAACCTCCCCAGCTAGATCCTTTAGAGGGGTTGCTCCGCCTATTACCATTTCCCTGCCGCACTTCTTTTATCCGATCTGAAAATAACTCGAATATAACATTCAAATAATTTTTTTTAATAAAAATTTTTAAAAGAAAAAAATTATATTAATAATAAATATAAGAATAATTTATAAAATGAAAACAAATTATAGGAGCATTAATAAAAAATCTTTAAAAATACTTATTTATTTTACAATCTACGACCACTTTCGGAATCCTCTTAAATAACCTTTATCAAGTGAAACCTTAAAATACTATAAGCTTAAATTTTTATGTATAAGAATTGATTTTCCAGAATGAAAAGGGAAGAAGGGCACCTTTCCGGAAAGGGCTCGAGCATATTTATTGTTCCCTCTCCTCGGAGAAAATAGGTTCAACATTAAAGAGACTTAAAATTGTGGGGTAATGATTCTTCAGAATTCATCACTGGTCCCTCCCTCCCCCTTGGAGCAAATTATCACTGGATTAAAGAGCAGCAACTGTGAGAGGCTTTTCAAAAAGGTAAGAGAGAATTTTGAGAAGGCGATATCAAATTATCAAGTGAGTATAAACAATTCCCGAATCCTTTTAAAAAAGTAAATGCTAAAACAAGTTTTTTTTTTGTTCTGTTTGTGTCTTTTTCCCGATAATCATAGTCGGCTTATTAAAATAGACGCGACTGAGAGTAGAAGCAAGCCTGCCCGTCGCAGAGTCTGACTGATTGGAGGGGGAAAGATGAAGACTGACATAATGGAAAAAGAAGTCAGTCTTAGCTCGAGCAACTCGAGGTCGCCATACACATATTCATTAGGTGTGAATCCCTGAGTAATTAAAAGTGTTTCTCAAAAACGATCAACTCTTAAACAAATAATTTAATTTGAATTATTAATTATTAAAAAAAATAAATAATAAATGTATTATGCCAACAATAGATTTTGAAAAATGACTATTTTTAGGTCGGATAACCCTGTCCCTTGGTGCAGAGCTATAGGTCTGGCTTCACACACCAAAGGTCAGTGGTTCCCTTCCCGTCGTGAGCGACAAAAATTTATTTAAATTATATTGGCTACCAATTAATTTAAATAAATGAGGACGGAGTCTAAATGGCCTCAGATGCCGAAAAAGACAAAAATAAAAAAAAGGTCAGATCCAGAATTTCTTAACGAGTAAGTCAGCGGGAGCTTGTGATTGAGAAATAAAGGAAAGAATAATTTGTAACTAGTTTTGGATTGTCAAAGCGAAAACAAAATAAAAGAAAATAAAAAACTTCTCTTTCTCTCCCTAACAAAGAGATGCCCCATATTTTAAATCCGTCACTACGATGACAAACTCCTGATCTCCTGAGAAAAAAAAAAAAAAAAAAAAAACAAGGGAATTTGCCCTCTCTAACCTTTTGGTCTTCCATACCTAAAAATACCTGTGAAAAAGGGTGAAATAAATTTCAGTGAAAGAAATTTTTCCCCTATTTAATAACAAGGGACATTCAGGTTGAGTTCCCCAATAAACAAAAAAAAAAAATTACAAAAAGCAAAACATATTCTTAATATAAACAAAAAATAATTACAATAAATTGAACCACTTGCAAAAAAGAAAAATCTTTAAAGGCCATATAAGAAATAAATTTTTCCCTGTCCTTTGTTACAGAGAGAGGTCAGTGGTTCGCTTCCTGAGTGATAAAAATTGATTTAAATTATTTTGGCGAATTTAAATCAATAAAAGGAGTCTAAATGGGCTCAGATCCCAAAAAACACTTAAAAGAAATAAATTTTATTTGCTTCCCCCCCCCCCCCCCCCCCCCATACCAAAATAAAATTTTTACTAAGTCTTCGACATCTTGGGCCATATAAACGATACATATATTATTACGAAATAGATTATCCAACCATATTTATTTAAACCAAGTCTGTGGCGTACCTATAACTTTTGCCGCCCTTTCTAAGCCAATCAAATGGTGGTTTAAATAAATTAATAAGAATAAATATATAATTGTAATTGAGACAAACTATAGGTGTGGAACTTTTTTACCATTGGATGCCATATTAGTAATAAAGGAGGCCGCATAAGTTGATATATCTATAAATGCACCTTTTATAAAAATACAAGATACTTTTTTAAAGGCCACAAGAAACTTACGGAGGTCGCAGGTTCCCCACTTATGAGACAAAACATTATACAAAAATATTCGAAATCATATAGTAATTCATAATTCGTAGAAATCGAATAGTAAACTTATGAAGTGAACAAGTTGTTTTTTACAAGTAAAACTAAATATAAAAAATGCCGCCCCAAAATATGTACCGCCCGGAGCGGACCTCATACACTGCCCCCCCAGGTACGCCACTGAACCAAGTGGTGGTATAAATTTGATTTGCCTGGGATCCGAACTCCTATCTCTTGATTTTGAAGGTTGGGAATATTGAATTTGCAAAAAAAAAAAAAACATTTAAGTGAATTAATTAAATTTATACATATTAAAATAATGATAATCTTATAATTTTTGTGTTCCCTGAAGTTTATTGATTGTCTAAACAGCAATGGTAAACCCTGATTCTTACTAAGCGAAACCATAAAATTTCTTTTATGTTACATATAAATTCTTTTACTAAAATTAAACAATAAAATGGGACTGGTTATTATATAGTATATAATCTGATTAATTTATGATTGTTCACTCTCTTTGATTATATTTTTAGACATTAAAAAGAATAGAAAGTTTTAAGAAGTGTTCTCTTCTTTGAATGTTAATTACAAAATTTAAAAAAATGTTCTTAACATTTAAAAAACAATATAATTAAAATAAAATGCATATCGGTTAGAATGTTTAAATAAAAACAAAAAACTAAATGGGTTGATTTGCAGGGCGCTTCTGGCTAAAAAGCTAAAAGTAAATAACTAATAAATCTTTACTACCGAATAATATCTTTTTATTTCACTTTTTTCATTTGTCAGTTGCGAAATTTTTTTCAATTGTTATATCGTTTTTTAATAATTTTTATTATTTCATTTATATTATGAAAAAAAAAATATTTGGAGAAATAAAAAATTAAATTAATGTATTTCTTTGATTGATTGAAAAATATAGGTTTGCATTCGTTTGTCGGGTCTGGTATTGTGGAATAGTCAGCCTGTCACTACTTGGGATAATATTTATTCTCTGCTCCCTATGATTAAATCTATTATAAATTTTGTCAAGTCCTAAAGTACTAGAGGGTGAAAATTTTATTTAGTTCTCAAGCTCGGTAGAATGAGGGCACACCATCCTTGTTGAGGTTTTGGCCAGGTTTTCCTTTACAGCTTAAGGGGAAGGAACTTAAAAAAAGAATTTCTTGACCAAAAAACATTTCCAGGTTCAAATATTTTAGCAAGATGCAAGCTAAATTTTTAAAGTGTAAAGAAAATTTAAATGATAAATTAAGGATAAATGTTCGTCTAAAATAAAAAAGAGAAAATAAAATTCGAGGCGGTAATATGCTCACAGGGGCCGTGGGCACGCCACGTACAGTACAAACAGAAAAATTTAAAAAAATTATATTTATTATCTAGAAAGGTTTATAAATTAATTTTAGGTTTCGATAGCAATTACTGCCTATCTTTTTCAGTATATTTTGACCCTTTCTTCGTGGCCGAAAAACATTTCCAGGTTCAAACATTATATATAGTGCCCTATTTTTCACATACATATATATATATGTAATAGACTACACCATATTAAAATGTATATTTTCTAAGTTTTATTAGTGGTTAATCTTAAAATAAAAAAGAGAAAATAAACTCTGATTTGGCAATAATATAATTTTCATTTGAAGATTAAAGATAGTGGTGCCATCTCTTTGTTATCGA
>JAAAKE020108130.1:0-17166 GCA_010014785.2 Anisolabis maritima
CAATCCTTTTTATTAATTTATTACTATCCAATTTCATTTAAAAATTTAATAATCTTGAAAAACATCTGGGAATGCGCAAACCTGCATTGCCGCAACAAACTTGAATCGCTTCGCTCGCAATTCCTATCTGGACGCACAATTTACTCAATTTCTCGTTTCTTTTGCAACTGTTTCAAAAGAATAGTGTAGATTTATAGATGTTGGTATACGAATGTAATTTAAAAATTGTGATATTTTGTAAAATTTCAAAAATTCGGCGGTGATCATGTTGCCATGGACCTACTTTAAAAATTAATGCTTATTCGAATCCGAAGTCAAAATTTTGAAATTCAAAAAAACTGTGTATAGACATACAGACAGAGAGGACATGGACATACAATAATATGGAGCTTTTCAAGGTAGTCGAATATTAGTTCAAACTATTCGTATTCCTAAGTAAAAAGTGAAAATTATAATTATATTTTATTGGTATATAAATTAAAACATATATACATAGTATATACAATATATATAGTAACAAATAATAAAAATAGACAAATTCCTAAATATACTTGTAAAAGGAATGCTTATCGATATAAAATTTACGCTAGTATGTAAACGAAATTTGTCACTAGCGAGTGTTCGCTATTTGTGCGCAATTAAATATTGGATTTCCATATGATGTCTATTTTTTATTATTACTTTCTCTTACCTATCTATGAAATATATAGTGAGGAAGTATTGCAATCGCAATAAAATCGATATCGAGATTTCAACGGAAATGCACGTCTTGAGAGGTCTGTCTGTGTATATCTGAACAAGATTTCTCAAAAACGAGAAAACGTATATTTAAGTTAAATACCCTCGTCGTTTGTACCTCGAACCTTTTGAATAAAATCGGCCAACGTATACTAGTATTTTACTTACGTATTTTTTTAGTTTTTTTTTTTTTCGATTTTGTCTAAATTCACTCTAACGATTTTTATTAAAATTCAATTGTTGTTTATTTATTAGATAATCTTTGATTAAATGGACTATACGTATAATAAAATAGAAGATCTTTAATTAATAATTTGCTACCGCAAAATAGTGTGGAACCTCCAATTTAAAGCCTCCTCTAACACCTTGACTGGGACCTCGCTTGCGCACTCGCATTCTTATTCATCTTATCTTTATTTTCTCTTATTAATCTTTAAAAATAGCCAAATTAAATTCTCTTCAATTCTCTAAATTAAAAAAGATATGCGAATCTTTTCTAATTCACGATTTCAAAAATTAGCGCTTAGTAGGTTTGGCCACTCCTCTCACTCGAATCTGGATCAAAATTTCTTATAAAGCAACTCCTGAGATAATGAAGCTCATTTAAAAAGGTTATTTGAAACAAAGCGTTATTAAAATCCATTCTCATATTACTGATACATTCCAAGATTTTTTTATTTGAAAAGGCTAAAGGCTTCTTAGCCATCAAGCTATTTTTCAACATTTACAATATAATTAATATAAATTGTTTACAAACATTAGAATAAAGTGTTGCTTAGTGAGCCGCGGTGCAGAGTGAGACATTGCAATTTTCAAAACAATCATCAAGTGAGGCCATTTGTCTGGAAAGGAAACTACAATGTATTTTCTCAGAGGTTGCCATTTGTGATCTGAGATTTCTGATTTATTTGTTGTTTTAACGTAAGATGAATAAATTTTTTTTATAAAAAACAACAAATGAAGATGATAGGAGCGAAGAAGAACTTATCTTACTTATACTATTTGAGGCTCGATAATTTTTAAGATCATGAATTTTATTTTAACAAGACATGCAAAAACCAAGATTTCTTTTATTAATATTATTCAACTGTATTTCTAATAATGGAATTTTAAATGGAATCAGAAAATTACAAAAGCTATTATCAAAATGAAACATTTTGGGCATCAGGTAATTTAACTTTGATAAAAAAGTGAAAGAGATGAGATGATTTTTGGGCCATAAGGTGATTTTATAAAAAAAAATGTGTCTCAATGTGCTCCATTATCCCTATGAAATAACAATTCTGTTATTTCTCAAAGTTTATTGGGTCCAGGTGATCTAAAACGTGAAGATCTGTTGAAAATTTTTACAAACAGATACGGAAGAGTGTAAATCCAAGTTGAAATAACACAGAAGTCCATCCAACAGAAAAAAAGTAAAAAGAAAAAGAAAAAACGAAAGTTCATGTTTGAATTCCTCCCAGCCTAAAATGAAGTTACGAGAGACCATTTCTGATTGACAATTTTGTTTTCCCTGACATACTTCACGTGATGACAAACTTTCACGGCTTACAAAATGAAAGCCTTGAATTTTTTTGAATGGGATGTTATGAAAAAATTTGCTGTTGCAGTTCCCATTTTAGAACTATTCCCAGCATAGAAAGGAATAAAATAAACTAAAGAAATAATTGTAGGACTCTTTAATTTTTCTGATTCAATATATTTATTATCTTAATGAAATACATAGTAAAAAAATTTATTTTTTTTTAAGGGTAATTACACTCTTCTTTTTTGAAAGTTAATCACTACTCCATCCTGGTATTTATGTACTCTAAACGAATAAAAGCAATTATTTACTTTATTCCTCCTTTAACTTAGAAATTACTTATGTTAATAGTCTCTCTTCTTCTGTTCTTGTCTTTTTCCTATATTCGACATATTAAAATATTTACTAGATGAGTCCAAGTATAGAAGCCTGCCCGTTGCAAAACCTAATGACTCTGAGGACGAGGGAAGACCTGCAACCTGGAAACAAAATAAATGCCAGATTTAGATCGAGTAACTCATGGTTGCCATCCACGTACTTGGTAGTTGTGAGCCGCTGAGCGATTTTAATATTACCCTATATTACATGGGACCAAATTCAGAGAATAGAAGAACTTTGAAAGTATATTATACAAAAGATTATAGCTGAGGTAATGTTGGGCAGATGAATTATGTAAGGCCACGGAGAGAAAAAAAAAACCAGCCGTCTTTCTCAGGTTCACTCTACATCACTTTATTCTGTAAATATATATTTCGGCCAGCATGACGATGACCATCCTCAGTGCCATAGTGTGATGATTTATTGGACGTCCGATGACAATATTAAATTTTTTTGGAGAGGTGAGTGACATGTGCACAACTCATGCCGAAATATTTTCCGAATAAAGTGATGCAGAGTGAACCTGAGAAAGGCGGCTGGTTTTTTTTCTTTTCTCCGAGTTCTTACATATTTTAGAAAAAGTTGGTTTAAATAAGATATTAATTAATTATTCTACTATGATCAAAAAGTAAAGTGACTTTTGTTTTAAAAATCGCGCGCTATACATATCGATACATTTTTTTTAAAGTTAGTATGACTGTCCTTGACATCAGACTGAAATTTCATATGATTTCGTTTGTTAGGTTAGAAATTATATTCCTTTTCTAATTATTAAGAATTTTTGTCAGTGATTTTTTAAAATGGGTAAATTAATCGAGCAAATAATTTGCATTAAATATTTAAAAAGCGAAATTTCTTCTGCTGATGCATTAAAAATGCGATGAAACTTCTCAGGAAAAAAAATTGCAAGTGATTCAAAGACTTTGGTGATGGTAGAGCAGTTGAAGAAGAACCTCTTTCTGGAAGACCTTCCATGTCAACCAATGAACAAAATATTAGTAAAATCAAGGATATTGTTACTCAGTAATCGCCGACAAAGTATTAGAGACATTTGAAAAAGATTTGTGATCTTGCTGCTTTAAAGGATGTACCAGAAGTTAAATATAAAAACTGTTCCGAAGACTGGAAAAAACGTTGGAATAAGTGTATTGCATTGGGAGGGGATTACTTTATAGGGGACAAGATAAATTTGAATGAATAAATAAGAACTTTGTGATTTATTTAAAAAGTCACCTTACCTTTTGATGATAGTGTTATACCAAAAAGTCTAAATGGAATTTTCTTTCTTTTTAAAAAATAAATTAAAATGTATTTTCGTTATAGGAACTATAGATTTTCACCAGAAACAATATAAATATTTAGAATATATAGAAGTTGTCATCTTCATTAAGCATTTTAATTCCATCGCCAATTTTTACTTTCTTTAATAACACCTCTGAGATTAACAAATGTAATTTATGATTTTTTTTCAATTTGAATCTTATTGCTAATAACCTCTAAAAAATTGTAAATTTATGATAAATTATCTACAATGGTGCCTCACAATACGACGTCCCGCAAATCGACAATTTCATTATTCGACATTCCAATTTAGTGGGCTTGCGCATGCGCAGACGTAAAGTGACCACATCTGGGATGTTGATATTCTAAATTCTGAAAATCTATAGTTCCTATAACGAAAATACATTTTATTTTATTTTTTAAAAAGAAAGAAAATTCTATTTAGACTTTTTGATATATCACTATCATCAAAAGGTAAGGTGACTTTTTAAATAAATCACAAAGTTCTTATTTATTCATTATTAATTGTTAGACTGTCTTGTCTCTTTATCTTTTTTGTGCTAATTTTCGTTCTTATTTCATTGTTCATTTTAGTATTTTAAATACCGTTTACTAAGAATATTTTTCTCCAAAATTAGTTCGCCTAAAGAGGCCTTATGAAGAAAGGGTGGAAGTATGACATTGAATTGATCCAGGGTTCATGAATGATATTGGAAATTTTGTCCCACAGTTGAGACTGCTTTTGAGATTAACCGGTTTCGAATTGAGGGGCATCACTGTAATTTAATATAACTATAACTGTTATCCTGCCACATTTATTAATATATATTGGCAGCCATAAATTTCTCATTCAGAAAAGTGAACCGCTAGCTCTTGGATCAAATTTAAACTATTTAAAAGATTTATTTTAACAAAACATATATTTATATTATCAATTAATGTTTCTTTAATTATGATATTAGCAAAAAAAATTTTTTTTTAAACCATGAGAACAAAAAACTCTAACATAATAAGAAAAGAAAGAGAAAAGGCACGGAAGTTTAGATTTTATGCCAGAGAATTGGAGAGTAACGAGCATTTGAAGGAAAACGAGGCGATAAGAAATATGTAGGAGAAAGATGGTTGAATTTACTAAGAGAGAGGATCATCAAACAATTAATTGAACTTGTAAAAAATTCTGGAAAACAGAAATTAAAAAGAAAACAGAGGGAAGCTTAGAAGGAATCTCTAAGGGCGAATTGATTCATTTAATTCATAATTATATACTTTTCATAAATCTGGCGATTACATGAATGGCGACCCCTACTTAGCCGTGTTAAGGCTACCATTTCTTCTACTCCCTCTAGGTCTCTCTTCCTCTCTCTACTTTTATCAAATCAGACTTTGCGATGGGCCGGCTTGTTACGCCATTATGTCACATCTAATTTTAAATGCCGACCCCAAATCAGGGAATAGAGCAAATAAAACAGAAGAATTTTATTAACATTGCTTTAAGTTAATATTAAAAAATAATCATCTCTATTTTGTTGGAATAATTATGAAATCGTCTGTGTTGTTCCAGGCATAAATAGTTCTTTCGAAACTTTTTCTTTAACATTAATGTTAAATTATAGAGACAGGTCCCCCTATCCTTAAGGCTCCAGTCGGAAATCGGATAAAATATATGATGAAAAAAATTGAAAAACCAATATACAATTTATTTGACTTTCTTTCACCTGCAATTTAAAATACTTAAATTCAGCCTCTCATGACTTTTTTTAAATAAACAACAAAAATGACTCGATGATTATTAGATTGCCCATTTTTATTTTATCTTATCTTAAAAATGAAATATTTTATCTTATCTATAAATGAAATATGTAGTGAAAGTATTGCCATTGTAAAAAAAATCGATTTTGAGATTTAAAGAGAAATACAAAATACACTTTTTGAAGTTCCTTTACTCTAAAAAAATGGGTCTCGAAAAATGGTCTGTCTGTGTGTAAACAAGATTTGTAAAAAACGAAAAAACATACCATGCTGGAACTTTATATTTATGGTAGGTACCCTCTTCGCATTCACCTCAAAGCCTTTAAATAAAATCGGCCAAAGAGTATTAGTACTTTACTCATGTACTTTTTTTTTATTTTCTCAAAATTCTTTATTTTGATTAAAATTGACCAATCAATTTCTTATAAGATGATTTTGAAATGTATTAACCCTTATCTACCCCAAAATTATTTGGGACCACTTTACTGATGGTGTAACAACACATCACATTACTTTCAATTATTAAGTAAAGTAAAAAGAATTTATGTGTTGGGTTCTTTTCACACAAGATTTCTTTTATTTTCAAAAAATTTTTGACTCCAAGAACACCAAAACCTCCACGTCTTTTTAAACGTTTAAATAAATTTATAATTATATCCCTGAAAAATTTTAATAAATAAAGCTTCTAATATTATTTAGCCGAAAAAGACAAGAAGTAATAAAAGAAATGGCGACTACCTCCAATTAATAAGGAGGAGCTTAGCAAATTTGGATGCCAAATGCTTCCTGAAGAGAATTGGATCCAATGTTGTCATATTTCCTCCTCCCACTCGCTGATGTTTATTTTTAAGAGACAAATACTCACCAATACATGCGAATAGCTTTATTATTTTCAAGGAGAAATGTTTATGCTTTGAATTTTTATAGTTATATTTATAGTGGATGTTTGTAAAATTTCCAAATGCATATCTGGATATAACCTTCCTGGATTTGTTACTTCTCAATGGAATTTGTATAACACGATTTTGATATTCATATATCAATTATTTATTAGATGATCTTTGAAACATATTAACTCTTAACCCCCCTGTTTGGGCTCCACTTTAATCTTGTACGTTTTTAGATTTTTTGTGAATTTTTCTTAGACCATTAAGTTTGATTAAATTGGCTGTACATATAATAAATTAGAAAATTTTTAACATGTATTAATCATTTTCCAACTCAAAATAGTGAGGGATACGCCTCAATACGCCACCTCTCTTGCTCATACTGACTTGCCAGCATTCTTTCAGAAAACAAGCAAAATGCTAGCTAATCATAAGAAATTCTCATCTATTAAACTAAATAAATTCATGTTGGCTCTACATTGAACGACTGCCCATGGGACTCGACGCAATAAATCTAGTGTGACAGGACATCACCCAACTTTGCTTACCTTATGTAAGAGAAAGTTGTGTGATGTGCGTTTTATGACAAAAAATAATACAGTGTCGGAAAATAAATAGTATACACAACTTTAACGTTGTTTATTATTTATTATTAACGTACAAGATGTTTCAGATTATAATTCGTGCTATTGTTTTTGGCTAAATATACCCGTCTCTTTATATCCTCGGTTAGTATGGAATTGAATTTCACATATATAGTTGTAAATGAAGTAATTAGGAAAAAAGAAAGCAGGCAGATTGATTGCACTCTTCACATATTGATCGTAAGATTGTCAAATAAAAAATATATTTTTATTCAGACAAAATTTTTATTAAATATATATTTTACAAAATGTATTTAATTTTCTTAGTACTGCTATTTTTACTTTATCTTACCTCTATAGAGAAAATATTGCGATCGCCAAAAAAATCGATGAAGAGGTTTCAACGGAAATACACGTTTTGAGGTCCCCTGAGTCTAAAAAAAATGGGTCTCTCAAAATTGTCTCTTTGTGTGTATGTGTGTCTGTGTCTGTCTGTGAACAAGATTTTTCAAAAACGAAAAAACGTACCAAGCAGAAATTTTATATTTAAACTAGGTATCCTAGTCAGTGGCCAAAGCTTTTCAATAAAATCAGCCAAAGAATACTAGTACTTTACTGAAGTACTTTTTTAGTTTTTTACAATTTTCTCAAAATTTGCTCAAACGATTTTGATCAAAATTCATATTTCAATTACTTATCTCCTTTGTGATCTACTTTACTGATTTAGACTTTTCCCGTTGTTCGGGTAAACGGCGGGAGTAACCGCTCTATTTCTTAAACTATTCTAACGAAATCGATTAAATTGGTATTAAACGGCACCTTAGGGGGATCGACACAAAAAAATCTGGTGTGACAGCACAGCTTTCCTTACCTTATAAATAGCTTTAATTTGTGCTTTTTTTTAATGGATGCATAAGCCTCGAAAGATCTTTAATGAGAAGTGCGTGAGCACAGCAGTCCGTCATGCACCAGACAGGAAGAGAGATAGAGAGTGTGTTGAGAGGTTCTTCTCCACAAGTGAGATCAATTCTCGAGGTACGGACGAATCTGTACCTTCCAAAGGGTTAGAAGTTGATGAGGGAAGAAATAACTCTTGGATCTGTAGGGAAAAGTGGGTCAGGAAAAACTAAATTTTATTTTCCAACCAGTTTCGTCTGTTTAAAGAGCGATGCGTATCTACCAACGGCGGAACAGATCGAGTCCTTCTGGAAGATCTTTGCAGAAGCATGGTCCGTTTAGGATGATACTCCTGCCATTGCACAATCTTCGAGACCAGATACCCGGTGAATGCCCCCCCCCCCCCCAAGCGTCCCGGAAGTGGTTAAGGGTGTCTTTACGGGAATAAAGAACTTCGCTGCTCCAAGACCAGATAAAATTAACAACTTATGGTGGAAGAAATTTACTTCATTACACCGCCATCTGGCCCGTATATTTATAACTTTTGTTAATAGATAGCAAACAATTCCGGCTTGGTTGGTTGGATGTGCTAATCCCCAAAAGGGAGATTTGTCCAAAGCAGAGAATTATTACAGGGCGGTTTTTTGCCTAAATACCATTTATAAGGTTTTCACAAACATCCTGAATGACAGAACACTTCGGACAGTGAAGCAGGTCTGTCAACAGATATATGAACAACATGAGGCAATTCGCGGTAGTGAAGGGTGTCGCGAAAACCTAATCATTGACGGATGGATCTGTCAAAACCCTATCCAACGTAAGAGAAATCTTTCGATGGTATGGCTTGATTACCGAAAGATTTTTGATACAACATCTCATAAGCTTATTATCAGCTTGTTAGAAAGGCTCTCGGTATATCAAAATATAGTGGATGCATTAAATATACTAGCCATAAATAAATTTTATAAATTTTGCCACTTTGTATTCTTTTTATTTGTTTTTCCTATAAAATTGCTCTAACACATTCTAAAAGGTAAAGGGGTAATTAGAGGGAGAAACAAAAGTTTACCCAACCCTGCGATTTCCATTTCTTATAATTATTATAACTTTATTTCTTTTGGAAAGTTTCCAAAAAAAATTATTTGATAGATTTAGTGATTTTAATCTTGAAATTCTCATTTAAAACTTTTCAAATTCTTTTGTAAAAAAAAAATTAAAACATGGAAATCGCAAGGTCGGAAAACCTTTATTCCCTGTAGCACAGTTTGAGATTCATTAATATCTATATATTGCCTAAAATAATTCTAATATATATTTCTTATATATTTCTTATATATCTTGATTTCTATATTTGTTGTTCTTTCTTAAACAACTCTTGTAACCATATGTTTGTTTATTTGTTACAGAACGCAGGTCCCGCTCCGAGCCCATTAGGACAAATGCCTCCAAACGACGGCATGAGCGCTGGCCCGATTCCCCCCGGCTTCTTCCCCGTGAGTAAATTCGCCCTGTCCGACAGTGGCGGACAATATATTGCCACTAGAACCACTCTCCTCATATCCTCTTATTTCCAGCTCCATTGGAGGGATCGGCGCATGTATCCAGTTCCTTTTACTAAGGACATGATGCAGCAATTTGGTACTTGATGTGCGTTGGTTCCTACTGATGGAGCTCTTGTGGATCCTTTTTGTGACCGCTTGTATTCAGAGTAGACGCTTAGATTGGCTGATTTCTTCGCCACTCTGTTTTTTGCCATCTTTGTTTCCGACTAGGGTGCACGAATTTCTTTCCTTCTTGGTCGGGTGTTGACTTTGACTCTATTACTTTAACTTTTATACTAACTTTGGAACTACATTGTAGCTTAATCATATAAACAACACTTCTTCTTTAAACTATTTTATCAAGGAATCAAGAGGTGCTTTCAAATATCGTCTCCCATCAAATTTATATTTTAATATTCATTAAGAAATAAACCTACTAGATCCTGGGCTGGTTTCAACCCCGACCATGACTCGGTCCAGAACTCGTGCGCCTTGTCTCTTGTGCCCTTTGTCTCGTGTTGCTGGTTGCTGGCGCTTTATGTCCGTCTTGTGACCCCGGCTGGTGGTACATACATGATCTAGCTATGTTTCCAAAAGCCAAGGTGTCGCCTATCTAGAGTTAACATCATTAATCAATCACACAACAATTTGGAACAAAATACTTGAATTTATTACAATTTACCAATAAGAAAACAATTAATAAGCATGTATCGATTTGGTTAGTGATTTGGACATTATTCTTATATGGATGACTGTGATGGTAAAAGTTTAAAAATGGTACTTTCTTCAAGTGGATAATTTTCTAATAAAGTAATATATATATATTTATTTATAAAAGATCAAGACGTGTGTTTTCATTTGAAAGCGGCTTAGTCTTGTCTTCAGAGCAATTTTCATCGAGGGATAAAGTTCTCTTATTCATTTTTTAATTTATAAACCAACAAAGCATTTAACACATCTATGATAGCACCTATCTTGTATTTCCTTTTATTCTTTAACTCATCTGAGTAGATTAATTTTATTGCTCTCTGGTTGATTTACAACGTTATTTGGTGAGTAAAATATTCTTCTCTTTTCTTGATCCTTCCAATAACAATCCATTTTTTTTCCTTTTTTAAATTAAGAATTAATTTATAATATTCCTTTTAATTAACCTTATTAAATAATTATATTAGTTTTTTATTTGATTAAATAAAATTACCAGAATGCATGCATTTCCAATATAAATCCTTTTAGATACAGTAGATGGTAGGGTCCTTCAATTGAATACCTGCACGAAGTCTTGAGGAAATTTGAGCGCAGCGCACTTGGTTAGACTAAAAAGCAAGCGTAAAACTTTGCACTTGGTTGCCGTTGCGAGAGTTAGCGAAAAAAAGTTTGGCAGAATGTAGCCGTTAGTGTGGACTTTGTTCCAGAATTCAACGATGAGACCTTCACCGCCAACGCATCCGTCGTCACAGCCGTCCCCACACCCCCAGCCCCCACCCCCGCATAGCCAAATGATGACCAACCAGGTAAGTGACGGCCCTACCAAAACCTAAAACCTACCTTGGCTTGCGACATAGCTAGACCACAGGCGCAAGCATGCGCAGGCTCCGCGAACGAATATCTTCCAACCAGAACAGCCGAACTATCCAGGTCCACATTCCAAAGTCGTAATCTTCATTTTATTTTATTTGATTCGAAACAAATGGAAAATACCAAATTGCTCACGAAATTCGCGATGGATTTTTGGAAAATGGACATTCATTTATGTCTCTATGTTGGCTTATTTCTGTTAAATGTTTTGGGACTCTTCGGATATATAACACCTAATTGTTGCCACCAGCGTGTCCTCATAATCGTTTTCGTCTTAAATGTTTTCCATCGGTTTTTCTATCAACTCGTTTGCAATTTCCGCGAGGATTTAGTCTCTCTGTTAGCTGGCTAGCGAGCTTGTGCATTGGCGAAGCCAGTTGCGACCCAAGCTTGTGCTACTTTCAACCGCCGCTGCTCTTCCGAGTCTTGGGTCTTCGGTGTTTATCAAAGCCTTGGTTATCATCATTGTTTGTTTGCAGCCTTTCATGGGTCCCAGGTACCCCGCTGGACCACGACCTGGAGTAAGAATGCCTCAAATCGGCAATGAATTCAACGGCGTAAGTTGCCCAGCATCCGACAGCTTAAAACCTTTTCAATTTGCTTTGTACCTACTAATATTGTTTGTTTGTGCAGCCTCCTGGTCAACACATGATGCCAAATAGTATGGACCCCACAAGACAAGGTAAACATCTTTTTATATGCGATAAATGAATGCTTAGATATTTGTATTAATTGAATTGAAATTATTTGGCATTTTAAAATTAGATTTCTATTTTTTATCTTCTTTAACTTTAAAATTATTCATTTCTCAATCACTCTACAATTTGCAGTTAAATTTATTACATTTCATTAGTATACATCATCAATTTAATTGAAAAATTTCAAAATAATTCAAGTCTAAGGAAGAGCATATTTAAAATAAAATTGTACTAAGATTTCATTTTTTATTTATTTATTTTTTTTTGAAAAAATAATTCCTTCTATGTTGATATTATGTGTCATATTGGCTACCAAAAGGGAGTCAAACTCAGTTACATCCGGGGACACGCTCAAAGGATCCGGTACTGTTCAAAAATAATAATAATAATAATAATAATAATCCTTTTTGGGAGAGCAGCGCTGGAAATAAACAAGTCCATAGGGGAACCTAGATGTGTCGGAGCTCTGGGGAAACCAATAGAAGAACTATAAAGGTTCAAAGGAAAATACATAATAATAATAATACAAATCAAGGAAAATTATTTTATTTATTTATTTTTAAAAAATTCTATATAAAATAAACCTTATTTGACATATTATTAATCCCGATTTCGGCTTGGGACATAATTAAAAATGGCTAATTCATTATAATGAAATATAAAATTACTTGGCATTATTTTCTCAACCTCAAAATAACGATTTTGCTTGTAACTCATAACTTTAAAATATTATTTTCTTATAACATCAGAGACTTGTATCTATATAAGGAAATGTAATAACTGTAATCATGATTTTCTCGATCCCAATTTCAACGGTTCTCCACGAACTGAGGCCCTGCGAATCCAATAAAGTGGTTTGGACTATCGCTATCAATTTGTATCTGTGTATCTGTATACACGATTGCTGCTCTTAGCGGATTGAAACAAAATTTTATATAACTTTTAAGGATCAAAGGCAAAATCAACATCTGAATTTCAAATGTCCATTAAAATATTTTTTGTATAAAAAAATATACACTAAATTTAAATTAAATTTGGAATTAAGTTTTTTTATTTCAAAATAGTTAATTTATGTAGAAAATAAAGTTATATCAAAAAATAAATCATATTTATTTTAGGGATCCATTGTGTCCCGTTTTCACAAATCATATTCCGGTTCCCCAAAGCCTGTTTTCTAATGTAATGTAACTTTTTATAAATATTATATACTAGTATTTCTCCAAATCGAGGAGGGGAGCCAGAGAATAGCCTTAAAAAATCGTAAAAATAAAAATGAAAGTCGAATGACAGGCAATGAAAAATTTTGATTGAGAAAAAAAATCAAGCATAAATTTTTTTGCTTAAACAAGCTGATCAGGATTTAATTTTTTAGAATTATGGGTTCGCTAATTTCTTTATATATTATTTTTGGGAACAAATATGATTTAGAAAAACTCCTTTATATCATTCCTATAATTAAATAACACTAAATAATCACTTTTGAATTTTTGGTATATAAATAAATTAAATTTAGTAAACTTTAATAAAATAATTAATTAATTATTATAAGAAATTATTGTGAAGCTCAAAAAATAGATTTGAAACAAATGTCATTCATTATTAGTTCAATTAATTAATCATTTGATTTAATTTTTGTTAAAAATGCATTGCTTGTTTTTTTTTTTAATATTTTACTGAAGTATTGATTGTGTCTTATTTTTCTGTCCTCCTCAGGTGAAGGCAGTGATTTTGTAGGTTGGCAAGGTAGGCCTCTCCAGTATTATTTTTTTCTTTTCTCCAACTCATTTATTTTAAAAAATCTTAGATTGCATTGATTCGAATTTATTAGAATGTCTCTGCATGTTCTAATATTCTGTTTTAGTTTAATTTAAGAAAAAAAAAAAATGAAAAAACGCCCCAAAATTCAATTTCTTTTTACTCTAAGTGAATCTCTCTCTGGTCCAATCTTATTTGGTTCGCTGTTACAGGCCCGCCAGGCATGAGTCCCATGAACCCCAGAATGAACCCTCCACGAGGTCCTGCTATGGGACCAATGGGTCCTGGAGCCTATGGACCTGGAATGCGAGGTCCTCCGCCCAACAGCAGCCTGGGTCCTGCAGGTCCAGGAGGTCCTGCAGGACCTGGAGCTCCAGGAATGCCGCCAATGTCGATGGCAGGTCCCGGAGGACGACCTCAATGGCAACCTAACACCTCAACAGTAAGTTGCAATTCTATCTTTCTCTCTCAATCACTTCTTTAGCTTTTCTTTTAAATTTTGTTTATATTTATTTATATTTCCATTTATTGAATAACTTTTTGTTTCAGCCTATGAATTATTCCTCATCTTCACCTGGCAATTATGGAGTAAGTCCAACTATTTCATCTAAGTATTAATATTCAATATATTTATTAATTTTTATTATTATTTTGATATAAAAAATATTTCTATTGTTTTTTGTAATTTTATTTACAATTTTTTTCAGGGTCCCCCTGGATCTTCAGGACCTCCAGGGCCAGGGACACCTATAATGCCAAGTCCACAAGGTTCGTATAATTAAAGTCTTGATTGTTCTAAATCCTAAAAAGATTAATTAACTAACTTGAGTTTTGTTTGTTTCTAGATTCTTCTAATTCAGGAGGTGAAAATATGTATACAATGATGAAATCCGTTCCGGGAGGCAATATGCCAGGAGTGAGCATCATTTTAATTTTTTAAAATAATACTAAGCAAGAGGGAGCTAATGAGAACTAATTGTTATTATGATTATTTTTTCAGGATTTCCCAATGGGTGGCGGCCCAGAGGGAGGTCCCTTGGGACCTATGGGACCGACTACGATGGGTCCAGTTATGAACGGCGACGGCCTGGACGGCATGAAGAACTCCCCTGCCAACGGCGGCCCCGGCACCCCACGGGAAGACAGTGGCAGTGGGATGGGGGACTACAACTTGGGGGGATTTGGGGGCCCAGGGGAAAACGTGAGTATGAGCGCGGCCGGCTATTTCTCCGAGACGTAGCTCTTCCCGGACGTCAACGTGCGATTTTAGTTTGCCAAGAAGTAATTTTGCATGTCTTAAAACACGTTGAAGATATTGGCAAGGCTCACGTGTTGTGGCCTGCTACGGTTGAAACACAAACTCGAAGTGGTGATATTTTCGATGCAAAGTTTGTGTCAGCAGAGGAGTAGGGAGGTTGCTGTGCTTTGTCCAGGCAACCGGCCCACACACACGCCCACATACAGAAAATGACAATGTTAAAAGATTTTTGTAAAACTGTTGGAAAGTATTAAAGTTTGTTTTGAATGGTGATAATGCCTGGTATTATACGCTGTGCCCCTCCCTACTGCCTTTGTCATTAGAAATGCAAGGGGTGTGTTGCATGAACGGCCATTTTCAAAATTCCAAAATTTAGCCCACCAGAAAGATACCTAATTAGGTTTTAAAATCATTCACTGATGATTCTAATGAGTGGGGAAACAATAAATTATTCTAAATAACTTCAAAGCTAAAGTTTGGACTGTGCAGTGAACACTTTCTTCCTTCCAGGACCAAACTGAATCAGCCGCCATTCTGAAAATTAAGGAAAGCATGCAGGAAGAAGCGAAGAGGTTCGAAAAAGATTCGGACCATCCAGATTATTTCATGCAATAACACCCCGCCCCTTCCCTTCCATCCAAACCAACATGAATTTAGATTGATGGCAAATCAAATTATTATTCCACAGACTTTAATTTAAATCAATCAATTAGAAAATTTTTTATCCTCGCAAAAAAGGTTTCAGAATCAAAGGCCAACTAATATTTATAGATATCGGTTATATATTCTAAATTATTATTAATTCAACTTAAGGGGAGGGAAATATTAGATTCTATATTTATAAATAAAAATAGTTGTGATTTGAAGTTGGCATTTTCTAAAACCGACTTGGAATTTTGATGCCATAATTCGCAAATCGATTAATATATTATTTATACAAAATTATACCAAATTAAAAAAAAAAGAGAGAATTTTGAATTAATTTTTTTTGTAATTTATATTAATTAAATTTTATTTATTTAACGTAATTTTGCATTGGCTCTTTATTGCTCTAATATAAATTATTGAATTTTTATCTATAATAAATAAATTTAAAAAATTCTATATTGTTATTAAATATTTATATTTATTTAAATAATTAAAATTTTTATATTAGGGTTTGATCCTGCTGCCTCGGCCTTCTTTGAAATTTTTAATTCAATAGTAAAAAAACTTTAAAATATTAACATTCTATATATATATATTATAAATATTATATTATATTATATATTATTATTATTATATTATAATACATAAATATATGATAAATAAATAAATAAATATATATATATATATATACATATATATAATATATATATAAAATTAAATATACATATATATTTTCTTCATTACGTAATTGAAATTTGTTTGTAACATATAATTCAGGCAGATTTTTTAATTACCTGACTGTATTAATTAGAATAGACTTATAAAAGTCAAATTGTTATTGAAATGTTATTTCTTTCATTCACTCATAATTCCTAAATCCTCCCAAAAGTTTTGAAAGAAAGCAATCCATATTTTGGTATTAAAATCTGAAATCATATCAGCTCATGATTTGTGATTTTATATCTAAATTTTTGACCATATTGATTAGATATAGGACGATAAAAAAATTAATATTTAAAAAAATTTGACTTAAATATATATAAATCTATCTATATATATAAGTATATATATATGTATGTTAAGGTCATATGTATTTATATATATTTATATATATATAACAATCTTTATTTGATGTTGGTTTCCTTTCTGCAGAGACCCTTTTTTTAAGTTTATTAAAAATAGATAAATTTTAAAATTAAAAATAACTTTTGATATTAAGTAAAATATTTTCTCATAAATCTTTTAATGTCATTCCATACTATATTATATTTATATATAAGTATATATATATATATATATTTATATATCCTCTTTTGAAGTTGACAAAAACTTATTTTATTAAATCTTTTATACAGTTTTTGCCAATTTCAATCAAGGGCTAAAATGTATATATATTTTCCGCATATATTGTAAATATAATATATGCATATGTATAATATATAAATATTTATATATACTACATAATTCACGACACTCTCTCTCTCTCTCTCTCTCTCTCTGTATATATATATATTTATATATATATATATATATATAAATATAGTATTTATTTATTTTTTTTTATCAAAATTTTTCTATTATTTAAAATTTATTTGAAAAAAAAAAAAAAAAAAATTTTAATTTCAAAATTTTGAAATTTTTTTGACCAC
>JAAAKE020108152.1:0-17165 GCA_010014785.2 Anisolabis maritima
AAATCCAAACAAATAGTCGAAAAAAAGGAACTAAGGGGATTGCCTGGGGAGCCAATGATCTTTTGTCCGAACAGTAAAATAATTTTATATCCTCTAGTAACGTATTAAATATACTCTGATTACGAACTATAATAAATCGTAAAAAATCTTGGCATATATTGAATAATATTAATAAAGTGACTAGAGATCAAATTTTCATCAGAAAGTGAAGAAATACGTAGTAATACGGAAATTTTTTTTTGAGAAATTTTAGTTATAAATAAAAACAAGCCAGAGATGAAAAAACTCTAGATTGATTTTATATAAATTAAGTAGGACTTTGGTTTATGTTTTTGAAAATTTTTATTTATAACATTATAACTTTTTTTTTCGAAAAATTTTTATCTCCGACTTCCTACTTCAGGAAGAGAGTTCGGGTCAAATTGAGAATTTCGCGGCAAGCGGGACTCGAAGCCGAGTTGCTTTGCAAGCAGCTTATCTGCTTATCTTAGCTCATGCCTCTATAACATCTATTACTATTACCATCTATTACACATCAGCCAACGATCTACATATCTACAGGGAATACCGCCCAATTTGCGAGACCCTCCCTTCCACGAAATCATTAATAGCCCCATAGAAACACACAGCAATCTGCATATTGTTATTATTCTCTCCTTTCCTTTTCCATGGCCAAGAGGTTAAAGATAATTGCTACTATTGAAAACTTTTCAAAGCTAAGGTGTGGGTTCGGATCCCGAACAATCCGATGAAGATTATTTTAAATCTACAGAATACCAATTGATGTAAATAAACAGGTATGGACCATTCATTGTATTATAAATAAATATATTAGATATCGTTTAATGTCTATATGGTCTTAGATGCCGAGACTTTAAAAAATAAACTTTTTATTGTATTATGTTATTGTTTTTTTTTTATATTAGTTTGTATTATAATATTTTATTGTATAATATTTTATTCTTGTGTTCCTTTTCTTTTTAGTAGGCTTTTTTATTGTATTATGTCTTTGTATATATTCTATTTTTGTATCAGATTTTTTTTAATATTAATTTTGTTATATTCAGTGTATTTATATACACATTATATTTGTAATACTTATAATAAATTAAATTAAAAAAAAAAGAATCCCTCTAATATATATACAAAAAAAAAAATATTTTTCATCTCTTTTAATGTTCCTGGGATTAATTAAAAAAAGCTAACATTTTTAAAGGTATTTTTATAGGTTTACTAACAGAGTGAGAAATAAGGAAATTTTTCAGATTTTATTTCCTTAATATATGAAATATATACTAGAATGGAAATTAGTGTAATTCAATGCTGAGATTTCAAGGAAAATACACCTTTTTTAGATATTGAAGCTATGGTAGTCAATTTCCAGCATTAATCATCATCTGAAGAAAGTACACAATTCATATATAAAAGTACATGATAGAAGTTTTTGAATTCTCTACAACCAATACATATCCGATATATTTTTCCTTTTTTTATTAGTTAACTTATCCTCAATTTTAGAAATAAGTGTCAAACTCTGCTCGCAGCCTACGATTATAACGTCATCATGACGAGACATTTAATAGCAAAGCAAAAGCTTGTCATGGCAAAGATTTTTGGATTATTGATTGATTTATGATTTAAATTTAAAATTTTATAATAAATTTCTTAATTGTCTAAAATGATATAATGTAATATTATTTACTTCAAATTTGATATTAATTCTTTCAATGATTTAATTTATTTAAAAGCTATAGGTTTACATATGAATAGCTTAGATGTTATCTTCCCTCTTGATTCGTGGCATTTTGATCCCTTTTTTTAGGGCGAATGCTCTTCAAGGGAGTAAGTGGGCTTATAATTCCATCACCATTGGCCTTTAGGAGCAAGTGACGCTCAACGATCTTGCGAGATATCACAAAAGGGATGGGTAACCTTTATAATAAAAAGAAATGGTGTTAAACTAAAGTATAAAGAGGATGATTTCTCAAGAGGGTTTATAAAAAAGATAAATTCCTCGTCTTAAAATTTAAATACCGGCCTAGAAAGAAAGAAGTGTAATAAAAAAATTTTTTTTATTTGTATTTATACTCTTTGCGGCTGCATAGGCCATTTAGAGTTAACAAATTTCACAAATTTATAATAAAAATAAACCAATATCGTCGGCTTTCGGTAATTTAACAGCTTTGTTCCTCGGGGCCACCCATCCGAGGTTCTGCCCTGCTTGGCCTTGCTTGACAACGAAGATCCTGGTAGCTGTTGCTCTTCTCTTCGGTCAGGCCCGCCGGCAAAAATTTTTTCATTTGGTCTCCTGAGACTTCTTCTACCCTCTCACCAGATTAATAATATTGCACCCAGAATACTCTTTGCGAGGTGTCCTTTAATATTTAGCGCCCAAGGGAAGCTTTTTATATTCACAACGCGATGGGTTAATTTGGTAACAATCCATTCACAAGACTTAGAAGAATAAAAAAATACAACGGATGAATGCAAATATAGGACGCTCAATTATATCTAGTTAAACATAAAATTAAATAGAACAATTTAAAAATGAGAAGAAACTTCTAATATCTGGCCTTAAATAATTTAGTCCGGAATGGAGCTGGGTAATAAATGGTGGATGAGTGTTCACACGGGGGGCCCCCTTTTTTCTTACGAGGGGGGGGGTGACCCTCGGGACCTGAGGCCATCTCACACATGCATCACGGCCTGATGGCGCTCTTCGGACCCAGCATCACACTCAGGGTCACACTCTGAGTTAACGAACCTCACACTCACACTAACATTTATATATACACATATAAGCATAACGTGATACGTACGCGTGCTTTGGCTTGACCCGACTAGCACACACTCACGGGCTTTATTTATTAACAATGATCGCTATCAGAGCTCAAAGTTACGGCCATCTTTCCCTCTCCCTCTCAGAAAGTGTCAACGACGACCTCCAAGAATTTAAATAAAAAACACACCAAGAAAAAGGTAAGAAAAGGAAAATTTTGAACAAACAAGAAAGAATAGTAAGTGCCTTTTACTAAGAATTCTATATACATTAGTAAATAAATTTTTCATGGGAATCTTAATAGTGAAAATTTATAATGACCAATTCACTTCTCTCAGAATAGAATTTTATATTTGGTGGCCCTGTCTCATGGAGTACTACTAATCCAAATCATATTCAAAATTAACGAATTTAAATAAATATTGATGTATAAAGCGATCGCAAATTGACTATATAAATTTATAAGGACTTCAATGGCGAAAGCAAAAAACATTGCCATATATAAAAGAAGAAAAAATCCCGCAAATTTGAAGAAATTATGCAGAACTATTTCCATATTGGTCACAATAATAAATAAACACTAAAATATTCTATAATTAGAAAATTCCTAGTTAATGCTTAGAATGTAAAATTTCTCGTTAACCTAAGGCAGAAATTAAAAAAAAAAAACAATAATACATATATAGAGAATTCCTCTTTTATCTTTTACGGCGACTCAGAAATATAAAAATCTTTTGTTAATCCCTGATAGGAAAATAAATTTCCATTTAATTCGCGAATAATTAAATAAAACCCATGTCCGTTAATTTTTATTTATTCTGGTGAATATAGGAAAATCTCGCGCCATTCTTGGCAGTTGTTTTTTATTCAAGGACCGATTAAGGGAAAAAAATTTTACGGACGGTGGATAAAGACAATTTCTGCTTGGAGATAATTTATGGGCTAGTTCAGGGCTGTCCAATTTCTTCAGAAACCCGGGCCAATTTTTTATTGAGGGAAGCTGGAGGGCCACAAGTGTATATTTTAATTTAAAGTAATTTTTGACTGCTGCGGTCATTATGACTATATTATATGCAATTATATTTGATGGAAAATCAGTATCGATGTGATCTTGGAGGCTGTTGTTCTTCTCTCCGGCCAGGCTCGCCGACATATATATATATTCATAAATTTTACAAAAAAAAAATTTTTATTATTATTATTCATTATACTCTTTGTTTGAGCCTTATCTCATTAGAGGTGTTAAGTGACTACAGTTATTCTACTTAGAAATTTTAGAAAAATATTTTTTTTTAATTATATTAAATTTTACTTTTAAAATTTGGTATTTCAGGTTTTATTAAAAGATTTGCACAAATTGTCCATATCTCGCAAAATAGGTAAAACTCAAATGAAGAGTTGGACCAGTCAAAAGAATATTTTTATTGAAAATCAAATATCATAATAGAACTTATATTAAGTGGCATATTTTCCGCCAGTGAACAGCCCTGGGCAGGTTAATTATCAACCCCTACACAGTCGAAGTACCTTCTTCAGATTTAATGAGGATTTCTATGAATTCCTTGGAGACTTGAGAAAAATATTATAAAATTAAATAAATATTTTTATTAAAAACCATTAAACTAAATGCCTTTTTTTCTCGATCAAGCAAATTTGGACATAACATTTTGAAATATAATGGATTTCATTTTAATTATAATCCTAACTAGACCTGAAGAGGAGGCATCACTCTGAAACATTCCAGATTTATATTGTATCCCCTTCCTTATCTATACCCTGTATGGAAGGAGATTCCCCCTCCCCTCACCAGGTCGCGTTGAGTTGGCTAATTTTCCTCCCAAAAAAAGGCCGTTCAATTTTAAAATTCTAGAAATAGGCATAATTTTGAGGGGCATTTTTTACCATGAAGTTGGCAAAATTGAGTTTATTAAAAAAAAACTCGTTGGCATTTTTTACATTATCCCCCCTCCTCCGCTCCCGCTACATCCCTAATTGTATATTATTTCAAAATAAACATTTGTAAAATTATAATATAATAAAATTCAAAATATATCAAAGGTATATTTGGGCATATTTATTGTATTTATTATTAATTATATAAGAGGAATGTTTTATTTAAAACAATTTAATTGAGATAAATTGTTATAAATGTTTGTCAACTTGATTTATTTTATGTGTGGCTAAGTACTCGTGTAAAATCTTATAACACGTGATAAATAGTTATTAACCTTCACTTCATCCGTAGAGAAGAATATTTATTATTTATACAGGAATAAATGTGGAAACTAGCATAAGAAATGCATTAATCTATTTGAGTAGAAGACAAAAGGAAGTTGTGCATGAAGAAGAAAGATTGTAAATAATAATGGGTAAATATATACTCAAATGAAGGTGTTAAGAGAAATATTAAGATTGTAAATATGTAAATGTCAGATGTTATGACGAGGGAGCGAAGAATAATATAGCTTAATTATTATTTATTTATTTCTTGGATTTTGTCACTGGATTCTAACAGACGCTCGCCCACGGTACGAACCCCAGCATCCAAAAAACATCTCTGTACTTGTCATGTTCAAAAGTTTAAGCAGTTTAAGCAGGCTCTCAGAGATGGTTGCTATTTGTTGATTCTTTTTTCAGACTGTACATGCTGATTTCGCGCAAGCGTAGATTGGTCAGAGAAGGACAGAGATGACCAGTGAGTGCTATCTTTGTCAGCATGGCTTTTCCGTGTGAAATATACGCGTAAGCGTTCCACTTTAGTTCTTTCCTGATTTTCGCGTTGGAAAAATTAGTGTGTTTCCAAGAAAGAGAACAAGCTAATGAAATAAAAGCTACGGTCGTCAAAGAACAGGACTATTCAAATTGGAATCTTTAAACATCACGGCCCCCAAACAAATTAAAACGCATTTAATTTATGAGTAATTCATAAATTAGTAGCATGGAGCACATTTGCTCATTTTTCCTTGTTGGAAGTTAGGTGACTCACTAATGGATTGAATACTCCCAAGTGGACCATGCTTGTGTAGTTGTTAAATATCCCTAGAAATTAATTCCAGAGCAATTAATCGAAAAATCTATTAGTCAGTTGGCTGGATGCCTATCTTCTACCAAGCAAAAACGAACGAATTTATGCTAAAATGGTCAAAATATGCTCACGGTTGAGCCTAAGTTGGAAGCAAATTGCATCAACCCAACTAATAGGACTTAAGTATGATCGACATATCTCTAATTATTATTGTTTATTATCATATGGCTTTGTATTAATAGGCCTAACAGTTAATAGGATAATTTAATTTTTTCTATTTTAAACTTTTTAATCTAATGTTTCCATTTCAGAATGATAATTTTCCTTTTAACGAAACATTCCCAGGAAAATGAACGTGACTATGAATAAATGAATGCATTTAATGAACTAATATCTTTTCTGTTTATTAAGTAAAAATAAAATATTAAGTTAAAAATTGTTTGAATATACGGACGTTATAAAATATATATATATATGAATATTTATTAATAATTATTCAATGCCTTTTATTTTTTAATGAAGATGTGATAAAAATATCTCGAAAGAAGAGAGTTGCTGTGTAGCGATTATAAGAGGGGAGAAGGCAGGATCAGCATTAAAGCAGCCTTGGAGGCTCAATAAAAATTCAAAATTGAGACGTTTCAAACGGAGTATACCAGTTCATCTTCAGTCCAATTTGAGTTGTATTTATGCCTAAAGTTGGTCAGTATGTATAACAGAGTAAGCATGTATATTTTAATTGGGCGTGCCAAGGTGAAAATATCTCTAAAGTTTAAAAAAGTTAGATGTGCTCAAAAATTAAATTATGGTTGTTAGAACAAGTAAGTAAGTAGTGAGACAACAACTAATTTGTGATTGTTTGAGAAAAAAAAATGATGGTCACCTTGCAATTGTAAATCTAAGACTAAAAAAAAATTTCATTTGTTATACTAGAAATTTTCACAAGAATAATTTGACCAAATTCCTATTGTATTATTTTTAAAAACATACTTTCTTCATAGTTTCCCAAATGTATTATCGAATTAAAAATTCATATTTCTTAACTGGTTGACATTTATGAATTCTTGACGCCTCTCAGGCACATTATGTTGGCCGCCCTTACTTTCTCTGGGATAAATCAGGATATAGGTTATATATTAATTATTTTATACCCTATCACTCCAAACGTATTTAGTAACAAAGGCATCACTATTGACGAAACATTGGGTTAAAATAAAAGAATAAAAATATACATCTAATATGAATAAATAAGAATGAATTTAGTCAAGAAATATTAGTTATAAAAACTTTCCAGAGTGTTTGGAGAATCAGTAATATTAAAAAGTTTAAAAGGTGTGTCGGTCATTCTGACCGGATTTTAATATCGAAATTCCAAAAATATAGACAAGCAAACTGCAAATATAAATAAAGCAATGAATCAAGAGAAAGGAAGGAAATATCAATGGAGAGAGAGGTTCAGGCAGAAATTTTATAAATAAGGTTTTTTTTTTTTAGTCTTTTTTAGGCCATTGAGACTCCCTCCCTATTTATTTGGTGGTCAATATATATATGTATAATATTTGTCGTTCAAAACGAGATGCAAACCAGTGACCTTTGGAACGTGAGGCGAGAAATAAGGATTTGATGGGAGCTATAAGAATAAAAAATTTTGCAACTGTTTTGGATAATCAATGAAACAAAATTGTTCTAAGAACAATTTCTAACCGTATGAAACTGTTGGAGCAAACTTGTAAATAAATAGAAATATTTCTAAACTTTTCAACTGGAAATCTTTATCTATAATTTACCACATCGATTATCAATTCAAAAGGTTGTGATTCATTAAAATTGCTCAATCTTTTACTCATTAATCATCTCATGTTATTAGGTAATTAATAATTATCAGGTCTTTTGTTTTTCACTAAGCGATTATAAATTGTTTTTTGTTTTTTTTTTTTTTTTAATTGAATTTTAAAATTTTTTTTCTTTAATTAGGAACGAATGAACTAAATAGAAATAGATAAATTCTCTCTTTAGTGAAATGGGTAGAGGTAATGAGGCTTCCCAAATCGCTTAAAATGTATTCATGTTTAAAAAATGAGATGCCGAAATTGTGCTACTTAATCCAATTTAAATAAAGTGATGTAGCCATCACATAATTGATTGTCCTAAATTAATTTCATATTTTTTATTTTTGCAAAAAGTTTAAAAAATCCATATAATTTTTACGTGAAAATGTTTTCTCTAATTTTATTAAGGTTATCAATCATAACATTAATTTCAATCCCTCTAACCTGTCCGCTACGGAGTGGGGAATTTTTTGAATTAGCTGAACAAATAAGATCTCTTAAGAGACATAATATTAACAAAGAGCATTTATTTATTTATTTTTTATCCTAAAAAGGAAATAATTCGTATCAAAAGATCAGATTGTTAAATTTTGTTTGATTGCTTTCCTTCTCGATCGATAATACAACGATTTGATTTAGGAATTCATACGAAAAACTCAATAACATAGTCCGATTTTTTATTATTATTAAGGAGATTAGATTAGAGAAAGATTATACAAGTCGAGAGGATCCCCGAGGGCAAAAAAAGACGAGGGGTGCCAGGGCGCGGGTGTCTTTTCGAAGGGGCCCACTACTTCTCTTATTTTAGGCCCGCCAGGACGAAAAGAATCGCCTGTCACAACCAGGACTATATTTATCGTGTGTTAGATAAAAAAAAAAAAAAAGAAAAAGAATGAAAGAGAAAAAAAAGGAGAGGAGGATAGGAAAAAAACGAGGAAGGTTTTCGCATATGGCACGATGCGGATGAGCCGAACGAGAGAAGGGACTTTAGGTTCAGCTTGGCTGCTGATGAAGATGGTGGTGGGACTCAAAAAAGAATTCATCTAAATCTGCAAAAATGAACCCGGGTCCAATTTCAGGGGGCTTATATAGAAGAAAGAAAATATTATTGACAGGTTGTCAAAATTTGAGATAAATTATTAAATCACCTTTGAATTGAACTTAGCCCGTTCTTTTTTTTAAAGAGAAATTAAATTGAAATCAATTTCAATTTCAAATTATTAAAAAGAAACATATTTTCTTATGAAAATAAATAAATAAATAAATGTGTAGTTTAGCAACTTCGAAAAGAACTTCAAGCGCGCATGTTTTAACCTGCGGAGAAGAAAGACTCCCCTACATTGCAATTTTTCCTTCTTAAACTGATAATAAGGTATAAATAAAAATCAGGAATTTTTTTCTTTAATTAACCAAAGCCATTGAAAAATTCTCAAAAAATATACAATAAAAAATCATTATAAAAAATAAAACCCGTATAATAGAACATTACTAAAAATACAAATTTATAAATAGTAAAATTTTACTATAAATGGTTTTTATTAGATATTTTTTTTTTAATATTATTTATATTAATGTTTCTGTGATATGTTTAATTTTGTTTGTTATTTGTACAATTTTACTTTTTCTTACATATATGAAATATATAGTGACAAAGTATTGCAATCGGAATCGAGATTTCAACAGAAATACACGTTTTGAGGTCACCTGACTAAAAAATGGGTCTCACAAAATGGTCTGTGTGTGAACAAAATTTCTCAAAAACAAAAAACGTACAAGGCTGAAATTTTATTTATTTATTTTAGCTAAGTACTAATACTCTCGTCGCATGCACCCACCAACTTTTCATAAAAATTGGCCCAAGAGTACTAGTACTCTACTGACGTACTTTTTTAGTTTTTTCGATTTTCTTAAAATTCGCTCTATTGGGATTAAAAACATATATGTCGTCCTTAAAAATCAAACTGCTCCCTCGTGGGCGTGTGCCTTTCGTTGAGAATCACGGATAATAGTGCACGAAGCAAATTAAATTTACTTTTTTAAAAAATGTTTATAAATTTGAGAGGGAGTAGAGCCTCTTTCCTCTTTTGTTTCAAAGCTCCACTCAGAAGACTCTTTTTTTATTAAGTTTTCGTACTATAGAAAAGTGGAATGGACAAAACATTTTGGAAATTGACAGTCGCAAGGACTGGCATTCGATAAAAAGAGACGGGCATAGAGAGAGAAACCAGCCAATTGTTTTAAACAAATGATGGTCCTTTGCCAATTCCAGGAGGCAGGGGGTGAGACTCTCCAGAAGCTTTGGTCTTTTGGTTTTTTTTATCAAATTAAAAACTTTTTACTTTGGAATTGGAAAGTAACATTTTCAAGTTGAGGGAAGGGCAACGATTCTTTTATGGAGAGAATGATCTCGTATTTGAACAATAACTTAATCTGAATGTTTAATGTAAAAATCTATAATAAATTATTTCTATATCTTGTATATAATTGGATCTTTGCTTTCCCCACATCATCAGCTTCAAAAAATCCATCTTAACAATGTCTTTAGTTGTGATTCAATGGCTCGCATTGGATTGGAGACTATTCGAGATTTGTGGGAAGACAATTTTAGATTAAAAGTTTTTTAGAATCATTTCTATATAAAATTTTCATTCGGAAATTCCATTGGACGGGATAATGATCTGCTCCTAGTTTTTATCCCTTTGTATAAGAGAAGGACAGTAAAACTGGATTAACTACCAGATGCCAATGTTTGAAGTAATTTATATGATTTTTTTTAAAAAAATTTCTTTTAAGAATAAAAATAAGATAGGTTAAAAAAAAGAAAATCATTGTAAAATAAATTATTCGGTCAATCAACTTACAACTATTTCTAATGCCTCAAATCTCGATTTAAATTTAAGCTAACAAATAATCTTTAATGTTTAAAAAATATCAATAAGTGTTGATGCTTTTTTAATAACGGGGTCTTTCAGAGAAGAAACACAATAAGAGTCTCTGCAGTGCATGCGTGTTGCTAACTATATTCATCTCTCACTCACACCTCTACTGGTGATATTCAAGAGAGAGCCTAGTCTCCAACCAATCCATTAACTAAGCAGGTGGCTCTTAGAGGGAAAAAGAAGATCACACAAGATATAAAATAGCCATATTAATTTTCTAAATTTTTGGTTAGGTCTTTTTTATAGCGAGTTTTTTTAACCCTCGAGAAGAGGTTATTTTGACACTTAAAATTAGGCTAAGTACATATTTTTAAATGTGCCATTATAACGGATATAGAAAAAATTCAAATAAAAAAAGAAAAAAAATTTGAGGTGGTTTGATGAAGAAAATTTAGTGCAGAGATTGCAGAGACGAAACACGAACAAAAAAAAGTCAATTAATCTTGAAAAAGAAAATTTGTGAGTCTAAACGAAATTTTTATTGCAAAAAAAAAGAAAATTTAAACAAATTTTTTTTGAGGAAATTACTTTTTATGGGGCACAAGAAGGTCTATATAAAATAATTATTAGATGACTAGTCACGTCAAACTCCCAATTTTTATACTCCATCAAAAATTAAGATTAATCTAATTGATAGCCAAACGAAGTGACGTCATTATTAATAAATAAAGCCTGATGTATATATAATGTCTCGAGCTTTTATTAATAATGCATTTAATGCAAATTAATTCAAAGCTCTACTAGATTATGTATCATTTGAAACAGGAGACTTTTAATGGAATCAGATTATAAATAAATACGTTATATATCTATTGACTTGATAGTCCTCAAACACTAATAAATATTTATATATCGAGATGTTTTTAAAAATTATTTTGATAAAATAAATTGAATATGATACCTATTAAATGGAATTTAATTAATCAAAGGGAATTGTTTGACAACATTTTCAATTAAATTTAATTATTATTGTCGGTTGATTTGTTTATTATAAGATAAAAATATGACCAATGATATTGCAGAACTCTCCCTCTGAGATCTCTACTTTTATATGATTTTCCGATTTTTCTTTGATATTGTTAAAGAAAATCCAAAATATTAGGTAATTTTCAAAATTTTTCAAAAGCACAAACGAAAGCATTGTTTGAAGAGCATGAGCGATGTTTACTATATTGGTTTCTCACTCTGAGAGCCTAGCCTCCAGCCAATCATGATCCGCCGGCACGTGGTCCTTAGAAATCTATCATACTTAAAGTGACCAAATCTTAAGTTACAATATGGGACGATTTAAAAAAAAAAAGAGAATTTTTCCTGATAATATAGCTTACATCCAAAATCAGGTCCATTGAATTAAAGGGGGGGGGGGGGGGAATAAATCTGCTAGTTACACCCCTCTCATAAACTGACAACTCTGCCTGGGCTATTCTAAAGATATAGAATAACAAGAAAACATCTAAACATTCATTTTGTTGTGATAACATTTTTACTAGTTAGTATATAATAGTTTTAACATAAAAAGGAATGACTAATTTTCAATTCAATTTTCATCAAAATATCGCAAAATCCCGGCACTTAAACTATATCTATTATATAAGACATACCATAATTTTTGCGGAGTCATATGAAGAGAATCTACCATATAAAAATAAATATGTAAACAAAAGCCATAGAGTTTCGGGACTAGGTCAACAGAAATAAATATCTTTTATCATCAATCAAGTAAAAAAATAAGATGGAACAAAATTCGAGAATAATCGGAATAAAAAATTTCCCTTCACCCGAATTGTTTGCCTAAGAAATAATCTCGGTTGTTTGCTGATCTTGGCGCTCCACATTTTAGCTTGAAAAGCAGTTAAAAACATCTCATTTGTTTTTTGCGCCGTAAAATCTTATTTTACGATTCTCTCTATCTTTTTAGTAGAAGAAGAAGAAGAAATGTAAAGCATAAGTAAGCAAAGTGATCATCCATCCTTTCTTTCGACATGAAAATAGTTCCTCCTCCTCCGCTTAAAAAGATAATAATCTAAGATTCTTGAACCCGAAATCGGTCAATTTGGATCTTAGCAAGATGGCCCCTTTGATAATTAAGATCTTAAACTTAAAAGTTAATAGTTGGAAACTGGAGAAATATGATTAATGATCGATGCAAGTTAATTAGTTAGCCGAGCTTGCTTTGCTTGTGAACTCTTCCAATAAGAGAACAAGGAGCTTTGGGTATTAATTACACATCTCTCTTCTCCACTTCCTTTTTTTTGTTTCGAAAAATATTACAAATTTGTCTAAATTATCACATTAATGAAATAAATTTTGAATTATTTTATTTTTTTCATCTTCCTGCGTTTTTAGCGAACAGACATAATTCGAAAAATGGTATTCAGGAATCAGGAAGGTCCAAAACGCGAGGAACAATTAATATCTCGAGAACGAATATTGGAACGATTACAATACTTTCCCTATACTATTTTCATATACAAGAAAGTAACAAATGATGAAGATTATCAAAACTGCATTTCCTAAAGACGTATCAGTACTAAAAATAAATTAATGGTTGTAACTACAAAATCTCTTTTTACAAAAAAAAAAAAAAAAAAAAATGAGAGAACATAATATAAAATTTGATTCAAGTAGAAATGTAAAAATAAATTGAAAAAAATCGGAAAATATTTATATTTTGAAAAGGTTTTTCTCTATATAACTAATGTATATTTTACTATCAATATTAAAGTATATGTATAATATGTGTATATTAAATATATTTATTTCTTATAGAGCAATATCTAAGATAAAATTGCAAAGAGATTGTAAAAAAAGGCTCTATGGTCGCTAGTTACCAGACGAATGATAAATTCATCTATTTACACCTAACAATATTTATATATATATATATGCGAATTTTGAATAAAAAATTTCTTAATTTGAAAGAGTTCATGACCATTGTTATTTTGGTAGAATAAAAATTTTAATGATAATTCATTATCGTTATTAAGATATTATATATATATAATAAAATCGGTTTTGGCTGAAAGAAAGGGACGGACAGACGTGACGTCTACTTTTCTCCTGTTCTATTTTAAAGAAACAAGAATACTTCCTCACTATATATTACATATATAGGTAAGAGAAAAAAAAACAGGGAGACAATAATAGAATTTACACTTTTCTGCTTTACTCTCTTTAATAAGAGAAAATAAATTTATTCACACCCACTGAAAAATGTTTCAAATATCAAGATGATAAAATATTCAATTTTGCTTATATATTTATTTATTTTTTTTATTTATAAAAAGTATCGATTTCATTTTCGATTATGAAATTTTTTAATGTGTTCATATAAGTGATATACTTTAAAGAAATTCAAATACATTTTGATAGAGTAATGCAGAGTAATTGAAAAAAATAAAATAAAAAGAATAACATTGAGATCTTAAAGAAGTTAGAATACTGGAGACACAGCTTCAAGAATGTCAATCTTGCAACGTGGCTGGAAAAAAATGTCAACTTGCAAAAAGGACAGCATTGAAATCTCTAGAAATTGAAACGAATCCCACCAAGAGAGAGAGAGAGAAATAAAACTCGAAATACGCCTAACATTTGAATAAATAATTTGATTCTAACAGGTGATTTAAAAAAGACGATTTATTATTTTTTCTTTTTAAATAAATATAGTACAAAGGTGCAATCATTTTATATGAAAAAAACCGCCCCGCTTGGAATAAGTTTTTCTAAAAAAAATTTAGAATTATTTTTCTAGTAGAAAATGCGCACGAATGCGCAGGCTCGGGGAATATTAGTTATTCGGGGAACTGCCAGTTTTATTAAAAATCAATCTCTTTGATTTAATAAACTGCTTGTCTTCCCCCAATTCGAAAACAAAGATTATTTATTCCTTTGCTTCACGCATGGAAAGATTATTCCAAAATATCTAAAGTACCATTTGGAATCAAATAATTATTTTTCATCCCCGTAGGGGCAAAAGTACCCTGGACAACTTAACGATTTTATTTAATCACATTCTTCTCATTTATAAATAAAGCATCACTATCACTTTTCGCTAGAGGTCGAGAGATATCGCTTGGATTTTGAAAATTCTCCTGAATATAATTTTATACGATATATTCTAATTTAAGAGGTAATTTAAAATGCTGAGAATAGCAGAATATTTCCGGAAATGCACGAAGCCTTTAAGAAAAATTCGCAATCCTTTTAATTATATTTTTCTGGATCAAACAGGAGAAATACAATAACATAGTGAACATACAAGACCAGATCAAGGAGGCTATTTTTAATTCCTTTTTTTTCTAAATATTTTCTCATCGATTTTTTTTTTCATCCTTTCGGCAACTCAGACTCTATGACTCTTAATACAATAATATTAATAAAAGTATGTTAAAAATACAATACTATCCAGCCTTTTATTTTATATAAAAAAAAAAAAAAAAAAAAAAAAAACAGACCGGTCTGGAATATATATATATTTTTTTTTAATTTTATAACTATTCCCCAAATTACTTAAATAAATTTTTATCGGGCCCACACCCATTAGCTTTTCCACTAGAATATTAACGACGGAAAAAAAATACAAACAAGAAGAGATATGAGAAGCCTTCAATATTAAATACTAATAGAATTGAAAGAATAAAATACATTATTTAATAAGTGAATGCTATTATTATTTAGGAATTAAATAAAAATTCAGCAACCTTTTTTGAATACAAAGTTATTTTTTTTTTTTTATACTCTTTTTAAGATTTTAATATTTTCAGGCTTGTTCTGATTTATATCGGCTGAGAGGTCTGAAGAAGCCTAAAACTGTGCCGAAACGAAATTTTAATCAAAAATTTACTTCTTCTTACCTATATAATAATAGTGAGAAAGCAAAAAAAAAATCAATGTTGAGATTTTAACGGAAATACATATTTTAATGTCCCCTAAGTCTATAAACTTCAACAGCCACAAATAAAGAAAAAAAAAAGTCTAAAAAATGGGTCTCGCAAAATGGTCTGTGTCTGTGTGTGAACAAGACTTTTCAAAAACGAAAAAACGAGCTCCAAATTTATTTATATGCTATGTTTATGCTAGGTACCCTCGTCGTAGGCACCTTGAAGCTTTTCAATAAAATCGAGTCATCAAAGAGTTCTAGTACTTTTTTAGAGAAGGAGGAGAAGAGGAGAGAGAAATGCCAAAATGGAAGGAACAAATTTTTTTTTAATTTTACCAACTTAAATGAAATCTACTAAGTGTAAATTAAGAAGCCTGGTCAAAATTTTGCAACTTACAAAAATATTTAATTCGTTTAGCCAAATAGAAATGGATCGATGATGGCAATATTAAAAACTAAAGCCGAAACGTCTCAAACTTTAATATCGCAGAGACTTCTCATTTGGCTGCCTCCTCCTTCCTCCATTGTCAATACATCAGCTACTTTACAAAAAGAAATTTCCCTTCCTTTACATTCACCAAATGTAAATTTAATATTCATATAATACAAAAGTACTGTAACTTTCTATTGTGGGCCTGGCCGGAGAGAAGAACAACAGCCATCAAGATGCTGATAAGCAAGGCCAACCAGCGCTTAACTTCGGATGGGTGGCCCCGAGGAACAAGGCTGTAAATGCTAATTCTATCAAAAATTTCATTTTAAGAAAATTTCCCTGATGGGTAATTAAAAGGAGAAAATTCTTGCCTGTCTAAATTAATCGATTAAACAAAACATTTGTTTTCTTTTCAGTTGTTTCAGTCGGTGTCTTGGGCTGTTGTTTTTTTAACTGTCTTAGACTCCTGCAAAGGAAATAAAAGATCTGAGGGGAAAAAATTAAATCATATGGTGATGTTTCCGGTGATATATATTGTCTCATTTCATAAATGAATATAAAAAATTCTCTTAATTATAACACAAATATTCTTTCTTAACGCGCATATATATAGACCAAAATCCTTTATCAAATATAAAATTTCGATACCGATTGAGCGATATGTTGAAATTATATATAATTACATGTTGCGAGAATTTGAATGTCCACGAATTGGTCTTTTCAACTCGATTTCTCCCCTTTTAGTGTAGTGTGCTTTTGAATGTATGGCGAGTTTTCCCAAATTTTCAATTGACTAATTAACAGTTTTTATTTATATATTTAATTACAACTTTTGGTTGGGTAACCTAACCGGAAGACTCTATTGTTTACAATTTTCACATTTTCTTAAATTCTTAATTAGGGGAAAACTTTTCAATTAAAAGTTGTCTATATTTATTATTCTTTATAGGACTGTCCCTTGGTGCAGAGGTAAAGGACTTGCTTCACGTACCAAAGGTCAGAGGTTCGCTTCCCGTCTTGAGCGAAAAAAATTTATTTATATTATATTGGTATAAATAAATAGGACGGATTAGATGCCGAAGACTTTTTAAAAAAATTATTCTTTATGAATATTTTTTAATAAATTTGATAAAAATAAAAATTACTAGCAATAAAGAAATGCTTTTTGTTATCTTATCTAATGTACGGAGAGTTGAGTGATGTGCTATCACACCAGATTTTTGCGTCGGGTCCCATTGGAAGCCGTTCAATAAACAGCCAATTTAATCAATTTTGGTAGAG
>JAAAKE020108163.1:0-17164 GCA_010014785.2 Anisolabis maritima
AAGAAAAAGTTAAGCCACAAATTAAATAATCTTATCTCTATTTTATTTTTTATTTTTAAATATATGAATTAAAATTTTAGATAAAAAAATTTTAGATAAAATTCAATAGCTAAATATAAAGATTAGAATTTATATAAAAAATTCTTATTCTGATAATACTATTATATAATTAATAATTATGTAGTTAAAAAAAATTCGAGTAACTCACCAAACCAAATAGATTGCCATAAATAGAAGCAATCCGAAAAGGCCTTGAGATCTCTTGGGATATTTTCGGGGCGATAAAAACATTTCTATAAGTGCAAAAATCATTATATTTGTGTGCATCACATGATTTAGCCAACTGGGGAAGTAAACGTCGAGAAATTTGGGAAAGACCAATTCTCTATCAATTGCCATCAACCCCCAGAAAGTGAGACCTACAAACTAATTAATAATTATTTAAAAAAATACAATTTCTTAGAGTTAGGAAAAAAAAGAAACTTACCATTGCGACTGGAAAAGCAATCGCTGAAAAAATATAATTTTTCAAACGGCGAATTTTACTCGGCGAATTAATATCATTTGATCCATATATGTCATTAATTAGGCATAATGCAAAATAAAGCGTTTGAAGGTTCTTAAAAAAAATCAATATATGAATAAACATCAATGAAAAAAAGTTGATAGGGTTTTAAATTAGCATTATATAAATTATTTATTCTCTTTTGAATATTATGAAACAAAATTTACTGATCAATAAGTGTAGGAAATATATAAAAAAATTTTTATGAAATTTTTTTTTTAGTTTTTTTATATATAGTATAATTTTTCTTTTAATAAATTTATAAAAAAGTATTGTGGTTATTTTTTTAATATAAAAATACGAAAATGAAATGTCACTTGATCTGAAAAGATAAAAGTGTATGTTTAAAAACACGTACCGCATCCCAAAATGTCAAGAATTTCAGTTGTTTCCCAAAAATGCCATGTATCCTATTAACTTCGAATGGTATCTTGACAAAATTCCAATCATAATAAACACCGAAGCCGAATTGGAAAGCAGCGAGTAAATGAATTAGGAATCTTAACATATTTGATGTTGACAGTCAATGACGGCTCTCGGATGCTCTCTGCTCTTTTAATGTCTTTCCCTCTCACAGTAATAGTCAAGTTATGCTGCTCTCTACTCTGTACTGTTATGTTAGGCCCTGGACGAACTCTGCGCTGCGCTATCGTTAATCAAGGCCACCGTCGTTGTTTACTTGCTGCACGCTGCTCATCCTGCGCTGCTGTGCTCACAGCTGCTTGAGCTGCGCAGCCGCAGGAAAGGGAGCTTTGGGCCACCCCTCCATAGCATATGCCGGTTCAGAGGGCTTACAACCCGGACACGTAATTTTTCTTACAAAATCCTTATCTCATATCCGGGATTCTCAACCCGAGAGGAATTTCGGACTCTGATATGGATCTTTTAATAGAATTTCAGTTACAAATAAATGAAAAGGATTCTGCGATGGGGCTTTCTTGAATTATAAAATTTCTTTTTGAAAAATATCAGTTTTACATTTGGAATAATTAAATTAAAAATAAATTTAGAAAAGTAGTTAACTTTTCTTAATCATTTGGAAATTGAGAATTGATAGTGCAATAAAATCCATAGTGTAAATTATTAAAAAATACTTTATATCTATCCCCCCCCCCACAAAAAATTTTTCTGGTTAGTTGCATGAACATACAAATAATTAAAATTTCAAGGAAAAATTTAATTTATCAATTAGCTAAAGTATTATAATAATTTTATTTGATCTTTTTTTTTTGAATAGATCTATTACTGGTCGCAGTCCTCTAGCCCTGGCCGTCTCCCCTTCCTTTAAGGGTAAGTTTCTTGCCTAAATCCTCACTTCCTTAGTGTGTCAATCACATGACAAAAATTAAAATATTATTTGCTCACGTCGATGAAATTATGTATGCAAAAATTAAAAAAAAAAAAATTGTCACTTCTAACAAAAACAATTTTTCTTGTTTTGTAATACGATTGCTTCATCTAGAGGCATCTAAAGGACACAAATTACTGTCGAAACATCACCTTAAATATTTTATAAATAAATATTCAAAAATATAACATCCTACTCATTTAATTTGAAAATATTTTCAAAAAGTAATTCCTATTATCATTGACTTGGTAATTTGAAAAATTACATGTTCTGTTGTTTTATAGCTCAGAAACGATGTAAATCTTGAAATGTATGCAATTTCACGATCCAGGCAAAGTCTCTATGGTGTCCTCCCCTCCCCAATGGTTTTTTCAGCTTGAATATTTCATTTGATCTTTTTTGGTACCCTTGCGGCCTCTAGATCAGCTTCCTTAATCCTTTCCTGCATCTAAGAATACTTCCCCCCATCCCTTGGACCTTAATTTGTTAATTATTGGCTGATAACTCAAATATGAAGATTATCCAAAAATTAGTAATTTTCATAGAGAGAGTAATTTTTGATTTAAGAAAATTAAAAAAATAATCTTAAGTGAAAGCTAAACTTTGAAAGAATATCTTAAAAAAAAAAATTAGGAAATGAGCTACATCTGATCGGTTTAAAAATATCGTCGAAATAGGGTTAATAGGGCAATAACTAAAAAGTATTTTCTTATTCGGCATGAAAAATAATTCACTTAATCTTAAATTAAATATATTTTAATGTTATCAATATAATTAATAGAGAGAAAGTCAATGGCTCATTGCGTCAAATTTGAAATTGAAATTTAGAAGAGTGAAATTACATACAAAAATAAGTTTGCCATTTCAATCTCTCCCAAAAAAAAAAATATATATTCCTGGTTATGCTAACATTTTATTTCTCTCTAGAAATGCACACAAATAAGATATTGCTTTATTGAATAATAAAAGTTACCTCTCAAGGCCACGACTTTTATCTTCTTTAAATAGTAAAAGTAACAGTGCTGACTTTCTTCATTTGTTCGGTGAAAAATTTTTTCCTGAGAAAATGAAAAATTTCACTTAGCGAAAAGAGTTGTTATAAAAATATTTACAATTATGATTTTCTTTTATTATAATAAAACTAAAATATTTTGTGAAACTTTACGCAATTAAGTGGGAAGTTTCGTCTCTTTTGGGATGTTCTCTTGGAGTATTTGATGAGGAAATATGGGAGTGGACAAAAACCAAAGGGATTCTAGCCGGAAATAACTCAAAAATTTTATCAAAGTTAACTAGTGCATATTTCCCTAGTGATAGGTCAAATGCGATTAAAATGTAATATTATTAAAAATTTTAATTCATATATAAATTTGAACATTTCTTATTAAAGAACCTTGAACAAAATTTGGAACCTCAAAGTAGATATCTTAATATATAAGAAATTCGATGGAAAAATTCAATTCATTTCATATCACTTATTATATGAGTGGCCTTGCCCTTGCGTGACCCTTTAACACACCCTTTTTAGATAAATTATCTCAAGTCCGGGTTCATTTCTAACTCCTCTCAAATTGGCAGGTGCAGATACTAGATTTAAAAATTCGTTAATTATGATTGTAAGAAAAAAATTTGATAACGTAGTCAAGAGAAATATATTGTAATCAAATTTTATATAAAATTAAAATTAATAAATTGTAGAGTGTTTAATTATTATGAACAAAATAAATTCTCAATTCTTATATAATAAAAGGCAAATTCGCTTTGCTATGCATGTCTTTATATTTGGAATTATAACCTTGGAAATACAAATTTCTTAATAATTATAATAATTATTAGAACTAGAAGCGTTGTCACATTTTTTGTTTGGAGAAGGCACTCACACAATTTTATCAATTCCAAGTTCAATTCTTCATTTTTATTTGTTTGACGGCAATCCAATTAATTTTATATAAAATTTGATTACAATATACCTTATTTTTTCCATAGCGAGTTCTTATTTCCTTTCAACAAAAAGGCACTAAAACGTAAACGTGGTACTAAGAGGTAAAGTGCTTTAGCCACTTAAATAATCTCATAGTGAACCTCTTATTATTTGTAATTATATAAAGCCAGAGGCATATCTAGGCTCTGGCAAGTAGGGCGCTTGCCCTGGGTGACAATACCAGATGACCGCCAATAAACCAAGATTAAATATTCTTAAATAAATAATAAGGATAAATGAAAGAACAACAAAAATTTTGACGACTTATGTTCATGTCCTAAGCCTTGTTTACGCCATTATAGCCACGAATCCAAATAGTGGCATATTTGAATGAAAGAAAAAGGACCAATTGCCCTAGCCCTTTCTTTGAAGGAGTCCCCTTCTCCCCAAGTGTCCTTCATATAAAAACGACAAAATTAATATTTAATAAATACACTATATTTTAGCATAGCATCTGTTAGGCATACAGGAGCATTTTCATATTTCATTTATTTATATAAATAAATTTGAGTATTTTTTTTATTAAAAATTCTTTCTTCCATGGTATAATAAATAGAATTAAAAAAAATATTTTTATTGTTTGCCCCTGTATTTCTAGATAACCTGGACAAAGAAGATCGTAGTAGTAGTTCAGACTTAATACAAATATTTATTCAATTAACTGTAAATGAAACGATGTTTGGCCATCAAAGATATAATGAATATCATCAATTATTTATTAATAGTTTGGCATTTCATATATTAATAAATGTTTTTATTTTATTTTTTTTAGTTTTTACCGAATATATATATAAATTTGGCAGGAGCAAAGGTAAAATATTTTTAGAGAGAGAGAGAGAAAGAGAGAAAGGGGGGGGGCTCTTATCTCTCGGATCATGTATAAGTAAATACGATTATAAGTTTTTTCAAAGGTTCTGATACGTAGCTAATTTACTCTCATAAATAAAATCAAATAAATATGATTTTTTGAAAAAATTTCTTAAGATAAACGTCATTAAACTAATAATTAAATATAATAAATTAAAGGAATTATCTAAATAAAACAAAGAATAAAAAATTGTTGGTCATAATTGTATTGTTGACATAAAAAAAAAATAAAAGCTTAACAATACATTTATAGCCAGATAAATTGAGTAATTATAAAAATTTTTGTCATTATTTATTCATCAATGAAAATTATTTAAAAAACATTTAATTTTTAAACAACAATTTTGAATAAATTATTTTTGATAAAAATTGATGATTTTTAATATTAGAATAAAATAATATTGAAATTTTCAATTATAAATATTTATCTAGAATGGTAGTTAAAATCAAAACAAAGACTATTCGATTAATTGAACAAGCTTAGATAAAAATGAACAATAGTGAGATACGCACGAGTTTTATTGTGAAAACAAAACAAATATAGCTCTTGCAAAAAAATATTAGATCAAATTATTGTTTTAAAATAACTAATTATCAAAGTACCTAAATTCCGACCCCCACCCCCCCCTTCCACATCACATGTTATTATTGTGAGCACGATATTGAGGAAAAAATTGTATTAAATTGAGGTATATAGCTGAATATATCTGACTGCAATAAATTAAAATAAAAATGGTGATGCGAAAGTTTTATTTCATTTATTGTAAACGACCAAAGCATTTTTTAGTCGTCTCTGCCAGGGAAGCCAAGAAAAGTCTCTTTAAAATTTTGCAGATTATTAAGATCCCCTAATTCTAAAAATAAAACTCGTGTAGCAACAATAAAAATTTTTTATTGTCTTTTGAATATTTCATTTTAGAGACTTCACAATAAAGCTTCGAAAATTTTCTCTAATTCTGGCCTCTTTAACCTTATCGAGAGCTTTAAGAGTATATGCAATGACTTCGTGAATTAAAAAAAAATAATTTAAATTTATTTCATATGAATGTTTTTTAATTATCAAAGCAATAAAATATGAACTCTCATGTCTTGCTTTCTAGACCTGATGAAGAAATCATTTTTATTTGATTATTCAATTAAGAATAAAATATGAAAATTTAATTAGCCTATATTATTTTGATATAATGGTTTTAACTTTGGCACTATTTAATCTATTAATATATATTTACAATTGTATATATACGTATTATATATATAGGTATATTTTATATTAGGTCTATAAATTAATTCTAGGCCTTATTTTTTTTTTTTTTTTACAAAACTTTGATGTTTATTATAATAAAAAACAAATAGTTACCCTTTTTGCCAAATAGTTCCTCTCATTTTCTACACTTTCCCACTAACTTTAATGCAAGAGCCGATTGACATTTTAGAAAAAATTGTGATTTAATTCGATAAATTGAACCATTATTCGACTTCCTCAAAAGATATGAAATCTTAAAGAGAGTCTAATGAAAAAGTCGCATGAATGAAATTTCCCAGTCAGTCCAAATCAGAGCTATGTGTCATCACGAGTTTTTCTACAAAATCATCAGTCACGCTCTTCCGACAACTGGTCAAAGGTCTCTACTCTATGCATCCCTTTTTAGAATTAATTGTTGATTATAAAGAAGATCAAGATTGATATGAATTTTTTACTAAAAGCTTTAATTTATTTTTTGTTTGGGCTTTCTTCTTTGAGATCCAAATTTCCATTCTTAATTTTGAAATTACTATTCTCAATAGCAAAGGGAAAGTATAGTTTTTCTTTTTTTATTTATAAATATTTCTCAAAGCCTCACAAATGATCTCTTTAGCCACCGCTATACTTTTTTCAGGTGAAATGCCACAAGGGTTGCTTTTTAAATTTCCTCTTTACTCCTTTTTGGGGGAGTTGGCCTGTCAAACGACCAAAAGGCGCAAAAAAATATAAGCTTGAATAAGAGGTGCCAATTAAATTTTGGGGCAGATAATTAATTAATTTATAGGCCCATTATATAATTCCGGTTTAGTATAACCAAAAACTTAATAGTTGTTTAATTTTTATTATTTTCTTAGTCTTCATAATGTAATGTAAAAAATCTCTTTTAAATATTATAGCTTTGAAAATGGTCGCATAAGTGACCGAAATGTCGCTTTGGGTTATTTACAATAAATGAAATAAAACTTAGCTGCATCGCTTTTTTTATTTAACCTAATGCAAAAGAAAAAAAAAAAAACAAAATTTTGTAGTCAAATTAAATCTATTAAAAACTTATTTATAAATATTTATATCTAATTTATTCTTAACGTCTAAATTTATTTTCGTGTAAAATGAAATTATCAAGATAAATAATTATATTAAAAGTAAAAGGATTCTAATAGTAAAACCGGGATATATGGATAATAACAATTTGCTTTAAATAAATATTTAAACAACAAATTAAGAAAAAATTTAACATTTGTCTAATTTAATTTAACAGTAATGTAAATGACAAAAAAAAAGAAAAAAAAAAGGAAAAAAAGGATAAAGTGAAGAATTAATAAAGCGAAAAAAAAAAATCGATTAAAATAAATATTTTTAAATATAGAGAAAAAAGAGCTAAAAATTATAAAAGAGTAGAATAGAAGATTCGTATTAGAATTCTTATTATCATATTAAGTCTACAAGAATCAAAAATTCTTTTTTTCTTTTTTAATTTTCACGATTCAAAATTTATAATTCATGTATATGCATTAGCTTTAGCAATTATTAAAATAGCTTAATATGTGGGATTAGAGTTTTTTAAAGTCTTTTGTAAAAATATTGAATCCCTAATTTTTATTTCATAATTGCAATGTACTAAGTGCTTATTAGTTTTTAATTTTTGAAAGATTAATTAAAATTACAATTGATAAATTTTTTGTCTCAAATTATAATTTTATCCGATTTTTCTTAATCTAAAATCCTCCAAATAAGACAAATTTTTATTAAAAAAAAAATAATGAAATATATATATCTATATATATATTTCATGTATAAATGTTAGAAGAAACAAAAATTATTTACTATATGTTTAATATGAACTATGAATTTTAAAAAAGGACAATTTTTATATTAAAAGTTGATTCCTTCTTTTATGAATTTAATGAAATTGTGTTTTAGATTTATTTAATAGTCCTTGAATTACAATTACAAATTGATTTTTGAAATTCAAGGACGCTCTTAATCTGAAACAATTTACAAGTTTAAAATTGTTACTTAATTGTATAATATTTAAAAAAAAATTGAGATTTCTAATTTTTTTTCCTGATTTTTATTAAAAAAATTCATTTTTCGGTTTATTTAAAGAAAAAGACCAACTTGCTGAGATTTAAAGCAAATTATAATAAAAGATTAATATCCCTTATTAATTACAATTACATAATTTTGGGAGAATAAAAATGCAAATTTAAAACTTGTATAAATAATTTAAAAAATTTGTCGTTTTTAATAATCAAATTAGGAAAAAAAAATTTAAAAATTTTTCTATATATAAATAAATAAATATATATATATATATATATATATAGAATATTTATATATTTATTTATATATAATTGAAGGAAAATTATAATTTCTAAAAAAACTTTATAGAAATAGTAGTAAAAGTCAGTTCTGAAAAAATTTCATATTTACAGTTTTCAGAATTTCCATATGTAAAAAATTAAATTTAAATGATTATTTTCAAAAATTTTATCGATGATTAAAATATAAAAAAAAATCGTATTAATATCAAGTTGAGCTGAGCGAGAAATTTTGCATTATTTATGCAAAAAAAAATTACAAAATTAAATATATTTGAATTTTCAATTAAGAAAATAAATAAAAAAATAAAAAAATAGGGGAGAAACAAATTTTCGCTCAAATCAAGTTGATAATTTATGCAGGGTCGGCTCAAACGTCAATTTTCAATCAATAGACCGCTGCCACATGTTTTGATAAGCCCCGGACTTTCAAAAGTATCGATTCAATAGTGAAAATATAAATATATAAAGGAAATAGGGAGTCTCAACGAGAGATTAAAGTTTGGGTAATTTAGTTAGACGTTCATGAAGAATGTTTAATAAAAACAAGTTTGTTCAAATATCAAGATGAAATTTGAACAATTATTAATTAGTCACATTTTGACCAAGAATAACTCAATTATCAGCTTGGTTGAGACTCACTAATCTCCTTTATATATTTATAAGTTTTCTACAAAAATTCTTTGTAATTCTTAAGGTGCCGTGAAACCTTCGACCGGAGTATATTAAAATAAATATTATAATTAAAAAAATTAAAAAAAAAAAAAAAAATTAAAAAACGATCTATTATGGAAATTTCGAAAATCTTTTTACAAATAATTAATTATATGACTTCATTTATTAAATTAGCCACTATTAAGGTTATTAAAGAAGTTTCCAAAATAGAAATCAATTAAAATTTAATAATCTAAAAAAATTTAAAAAAATATTTCCCCTCTAGTGACCAATTCAAGTTCAAAATATTGAAAGACTAGAAACGTCTATCAAGTTTTTTCTATAATGGAAGCCCAATATCTTCCAAAATAAAAAGTAGGGAAATAAAATTCATTATATCAATTTTTTTGATTACTCATGAATTGGAAGGGGACAACTTAAGATATAATATAATAAAGGTTGTCACCAAGTGCAAATTCATTTAGCCCAAGGAAGGAAAGTCATGTTCGTCATCGACTTTTGGGGCGAGTTGTTGTTGCCTGGGAATCCGATCTCGAGGGGACAGGCCATCTCTTTCACCACGATCAAAACGGTCCACGCCAACTCCACTACCGCGGTCTCCTCGGCCCTACAAACACACACACAAATATATACACCATTAAAAAAATCAATAAGGAGATAAATGACATTTTTAAAATTATAAAGAGGGACAATTATATTATATTAGTTTATTTTAAAAATAACAACTAACTTTTTTCATCTAATATAATACATGAAATTTAATTCTATTCTTAATTGGGAAGTAATTTCGACTAGGGGCGTAGCTAAAACATTTTTAGTTTAGTCAATTGTCTTAGTTAAAAATACCAAAACATTTAGCCAAATAGCACAATTTTTAATTTATTTTATACTTTTTATCCGTTAATATTATCATCTGTTTAATCTAAGAATATAAAATTCAAGTTTACTATAATTTTAAAATCATGCACGCGGAAAATGTTTCTTCATCTACCTATTTGCTTTAGAACAGATATTTTATCAAACTTATTTAATAATTATTATATTGTTATGAAGATTAATATGTAAAGAAATAAAAATTTTTCGTTGCGTTTGAATCTTAAACTAAAGCCATTGAATTTCTAGAATCGAAAAATATCTAAAATTTCAGAAAAATGTCGTTTTATAATTGTTTTAATGTTTAAAGGTAGGTAATTTTTCTTTTCCATTTACATGAACTTAAAAGGAATTTCTAAATTTTCTTTATGTTAAAACCGTTGAAACCATACCAACAGCGTCAATGTAAATTGGTCAAACGCTTTTGTTTCGCCTTAAGCTATACAAAATACAATAGTCATTTTAATAATAGGCAAAACATGAAGTTTTTTGATTTTGGTTTTCATGTTGATCTCAGAACCATCACTTAATATGAAACAAAGGATAGCGTTTGAACAATTGTTTAATTTAATAATTTATATCATTTTTATTTGATGTGATTGTAAAATAATTTCAAATTATTTATTTTTTCCAAATGTTAATAAAGAACTCGAAATGGAATTTCGTGGAAAGTTCAACAAACCAAAGACAAAAAGAAATCTTAACTTTTGTTTAGAGAAACATTCCAACTTTTGTTTATAGAAACATTCCAAACATTTTCATGGCCGGTCGGAAAGAATTTTGACAAAGGTTTGTACTGAACCAAGATAGGGTCAGGTAAAGAAAAGAGAAAAAAATAACAACAACAAAAAGATTTCTTCCTACCTGCGGAAAGTAATTGGAGTTGACCTTCGTCAAAAGTCCTTTGAAGCACAGCTCTATTATATAGCAACGCTTTAAAGGACCTTGCATATTTTTAACGAACTTTTCGCATTTGAAATTCCAAATGCCCTACATGTTTCTTCACAATTCTTTTTTTAAATATTCTTAATCTCTAACATGTAGAGACAGGATTTGTATGGAAATGTGTTTGACGAAAATTTATATTAAAATTTTTTTTCCAAAATTTATCCGCTGATTATGAGGTGGATGGAGATGGAGCAAACAATTTAATTTTCTTTTACTGAATATAAATCAAATGACTAAATTTTCGGAGAGAATACAATATTAAGATTTTTTTCATAAATTTAATAATTAATAAAATAATAAAGAACTGAAAATTGCAACTAATAAAGTATGACTTTCTCTTTGAGAGTTAAATAATAAAAATTAACAACTAACACACAGGCATAGTGAAAATAGTCAAATTATGTTGTAGAGAATTCGTGGTCATCGGTCAAAATCTCGTAATATCAAATTTGCTAAGTTTGCAATACCTTCATTCTTTATGATTCAGTCAGTAAAAATTTTAAACGGCTATTTATATGCATTTAATACAAAATTAATAGAAAACGGTGAAAGTATTTACCATCGCTGGGGATCTAGAGTCGCTGTTCATAGGAGCTGCACGACCTGGGCCAGATGAACGCAATCCACCCCTAGGTCCAGAACGCCCTCCGGGAGCTCGTGGCCCAGCACGTAATCCTCCCCTTCCACGCATACCACGCCGGGTATCAGCGAAATGAATGTCAATATCCAGTATGTGTTTTTGACGGCCCACACGTTGAGGATATTCAGAAGCATCATATTCCTTTTGGAGAAACATTTTCATATTGACTAGTTTATCATGTATTATTAATATATCTAATAAATCTTTTCTTTATAAGTATATATAATAGTGATTTATTTATTTATATATAAAGAGAACAAGGAAATAAGATAAATAAATATAAACAAATCAATTTTGTTTAGTTAGAACAGAAAATGGTTGCCAAAGGATGCACTCCCTGGAAGCAATGGCTGATTTAAATGGGCTTATATCTAAAATTAATAAATTTTTATCAAAATAATATAAGAAATTAAATTTTGGCTAATTATATTTTATTTAATTTCACATAATTTTATATAATTTATTTATAATTTTATTTATATTTTTGTTTTGTTGCTCAAGGAATTAAAAAATTTGTTTTCGAAAATATTAGGAATAAATAAAAAATTTCAAGATTTAATTAAAAAAAAAACAACATATAAATAAAATAACTTTTATATATTATATAATTTAATATAAAATATGTTGTAATTTTTTTATATACTTCTTAACAGCTTACATCATCTAAACGGGTTTTAACCTATAAATTAAAATACCTCTCACAAATTTAGTTGACCATTTAATGTATGCGACGTCAGGTCGAATTTCGACTCTAAACCGCTAATCCGTCAATTGATTAGAATTTCTAGGGTATACTGGTAAGAGGTAGTTAGTTTTAAGTTCGAATCCTCGTATTTACGAATTTAAGCTCAAAATTAAAAACGGTGAATTGATATTTTCTATAATTTGAAGAAAATCATCATTAATACTTTATGTTATGTAAAATAAAAATTTTTTTTTATAATTAAAGCTAGAGAAATTTAATAAGTTAAGAAGACAGAAATTAAAATAATTTCTAAAAAAATTCTTATTCATTTGGGGATGCACCAAATAATCAGTCAGTATCAGTAATCATCTTCAAGCAGAGAACTTAAATTTTGTAAATGGTTATAATAAAAAATAATAATAATAAAGAACTATCATTAAATCATAGTATTTCCATATGTGAATTTTTTTTCTCTTAAATATGCCTGAATCAAGACAGCCTAGCAATAAACTCGTATAAATAAAGTTGTAAGCGTAATATTTTCAAGTAACGCCTAAATTCAGATGAATTTAAAAATAAAAAAATCTTACATATGGAAATAATATTGTTTAATGATTGTTCTTCATGTTTGGATGTTGGCCAATTTTATTTTTATTTTAAAATATTTTCAAAAATATCAAGTTCAACGTCTGCGTAGCAAGAATATTCAGAATTTTCTTAGGTGACATGGAAATAAAATGATGTACCAACAACAATAAAAAGGTATTAAAAAAAGAAATTATTTTCATTTCTCTCTTCCTATAAAAGAGAAAAATTGTTAAACTTGCTTTATATTATATTAATAAAAGTAAAAATACAAACTTGTAGAAGGATATGTACCTCCTCATCCTCATCATCATCTTCTCCTTCCTTCTTTTTGATCAAAGCGTACATCGTTTTCCATTGTGTGAGATCTTCGCCCTCCCCAGCTTTCCTCAAATTGTAGGTTGGCTTTTGACGGTTTCCACGTAGAGCTTTGTATTCATCAAGAGTGAGTTCTCTTGGTTCCTCTTCCGCTGGAGGGGTTTGTTCATTTTCAGGCTCAATAACAGTATCGTCCCTTTAAATAATAAATAATAATTGAGCAAGTGAGTTCAACTTCAACAATAGAATAAAAATAAAAAACAGCAACATTAATGAATATGATGGGTAATAAAAATATTAAAAATAGGCATAATTAGCTATATAATATGTTCACAGGACAATTTGCTCTATAGTTATAGTTTTTTAAAAATAAAAAATACTCATAATATATAAAAAGCAAGTTCATATCGAAAAGCAAAAAAATATTTTAAGTCCATTATATGTTGTTTTATTTCAGTTATAATAAAGAAAATTAGATTTTAAAGCCAAAGCAAGTAATTACTGGATTAGGGGCTTAATGACGAAACAGGAAACAAACATCGGACTGGCTTTATTAAAATGCATTTTAATGTATTCATAAAACGATAAAACGCATATACATCACATTAAACCAGAAAAATAGTTATATAGTCAATCTGAAAATGAGATTATTTAATTTTAAAATATGTTTAATCAAATTTTATAATCTCGCAAAATAACATAAATAAATGATCTATTTTTAACTAGAGAGCATAAAAAATATGTTATTTATTTATATATTTGATAACATCTTATATGATTTATATCTTCAAATTTAATTCTAATCCATAAATTTGTTAAAGATGGAAATTTTATGAGTTTAAAAAAGCCACTGATATGGATTAGAAGACGTTTGTTTGACAAAGATGATAGTTTTCAAACTATAAGGCTCAGTCAGAATATCGTTTCAGACAAGGGCGAGATTTTTTTGACTGGGCATACATATTTAGTGCCTACTGGACCGGAACCAAAGATCTCCCACTTTCATGACGGATATACAACCTTTGTGCATAGAATGGGATGAAATGCTTTAGTGTTAGCAGCCAAAGTGCCATGTTCCAGGTTCTAGTTGAAGAGGCACCAAATATGACCAGTCAAAACAATCATCTAGCATTTATTATCTTAAAAATTAAGTATTTATTTGATTCATACATTAATTAAAGCTCATAAGAATATATTACAAGAGATAAAAGGAGAATGGCATGTATCTTTTTGAGTTAGCAAAACAAATAAAAAAGTTTTAGTTTTTTAAACACTTTGCCATTTTTTTATAAAAGTGCTAGTTAAATACAAAAAATTTATTTTATTCTCAATTCGACTAAAATATTTCTTAAATTTCGAAATATTATTAATTAATTTACAAGCACGAAATCTGAAAAATTTATTTTAAATGAGCATTTTAATATTTTTTTTTTAGAGCGTTGATTCTATGAAGGCAGCAATTAAAAGATTTCATACACCACTTCAATCAAACAAAAAAAAAAATTAGAAAATCGGGCTAAGGCAAATTGGAAAAAAAAATGTATCAAGAAGACAAAAAGAGAGACCTTAATTTTATTAAATATTAAGTTAATTCTATATGAAAGAATAAAATTCTTCAAAACATGAAAATATTGCAATTTATTTTTAAGTACAAAAATCATATTTGAAAAATTGAAGATGGAATTTTATATGTTCAACATAAAATGTTTCCTGTATTTTCATTAATTCAAAAAAATTTACTTTAATCAGATGTACTGGTAATTTTCAAATGCAAATAATATATAGCTCGATTGTAAAAATCGTAGTTATAAAAAGAACCAGCATCCAATATATGGATCTCTGAATCAAAATTTACATGGATTTGAAGAAAATTTATTTACTTAAACTTTTTTCATTTTATTTTATAAATTAATGAAAAATTTTTGGTTTCATATATTAATTTTATGTTAAATGGTTTTTTCTTGAAAAGCGTTGCCGGCTTCTAGTATAGTATTTGTAAATTTTTAAGAGAATTTAACTTTAATTTTAAAAAATAAATTTTTTGGCTACTTACTTTGCTTCTACAGTTTCAGCTGGAGTTTGATCTTCGACTTTATCAGGATTCCATTCTGAATTATCATCGCCACTCGAAGTTATTAACTGCTCACTAAAATAAATTTAAAAAAATAAATAGAAAATATTAAAAACAAAGATGGATAATTTCGATAATTACTTAATATCATCCTTAGGGTTGCCCCAGTTGTGAGCGCCGCCGCCTTCTCTCTTGTCCACAGATTTAATGCCACTGAAATTATTAGGACTTAATAAGAAGTATTATCGAGTTTTTTTGTTTTGATCTTAGCTATTTAAAATAAATGTATTACGTTTTATCAGAGCCTGATTGTCGGTCGTATTCACGCTTGCCTCGATTGTCATAGCCACGTGGTGTCCCACGAAGGCTTCCTCTACCTCGAGCTAAACCAACTCCACGAACAGCCCCACGTCCTCGTCCTCGTCCGCCTTCTGCTACACCTTCAGCACGTACTGGATCCCTGCATCAATTCATTTAGTTTAGCTCATTAATTCAATCATAAGGATAAACAAAACAAACAAACCGATTGAATTCATGAGGCCGTTCCTCGCGGTTCCGTCGATTATTCCGTTCCTCGCGGGTCTCATTAGAGAATTTCACATTGCGATCATTACGTTCAGTGCCCGAGCGAGGCTGCGCCTTGGGTTTAGCTTCTGGAAAAAGATATTATTCGTTAATTCGGCATGAAAAAATAAGGTGTACTAAAGTAAAATAAAATACACCATATTTTATATTGATAGTGTGGATATACCAGATTTAGTACTATACCCACAAATATTGAAATAACAAAAATAAACACTTACCAAACAAAACGAGGGAATTTTAGTTCTTTGTGTTTGAGGTAAGGTTAGAGAATGGGAATAAATATGCGGTTAGAACAATGGGGGGGAGCGAATTTTAGATATTCATATGAGATCTTACCTTCTTTAATTTTGCCTTGATCAAGAAATTTCGTGTTGGTTGAATCCTTGGGTAATTTACGCGGGTTGCTGTTCGTTTTCAACTTAGGATCTTGTTTTTTATTTTCCTTTTCGGAAAATTTGGTCTTTTTCTTTGCTTCTTTTTCTTGCTCTTGGACCTTTAGAACTTCTAAAGGATCCTCTTCTTCATCATAGAACAGGGCATATCTATTCTCTGTGCCTACACCATATATGTTCTCCATTTTAATAAATTGTGTAGGAGATAGGTGGATGTCGAAGGATTTACTCGCTCTGATATTCAGACATCAAAATGGCGTCAGGATTGTTGATCGCGTTCCTAGTTGACTACACGAGGTTTTGCTGCAAGTTGGTGCAAACTGCGTGAGCATCCGGAGATAGTTCCTTTTCTCTACGCAATATGAGGGAGCAATGAGAGCGTCTTCCTTTCATCAAGTACAGACTACGCTAAAATCTAAATCGCTTTCCATTCACCTTGCTTGTTACTCCAACTCTCACTACTTCCTCAAAATAAAAAAGTAACAAAAAAATTATATTAAATCATGTTAATAAATTATTATAATATAAAAAAAATATTTATTTATTTTGATAAAAAAATTTAATTTTTATATTTACAAAATTTATAGTAAAATTTATTTAATTAATATTTTTTAAATTTAAAATGCCTATATATGTTTTCTTTCTTTATACATTTTTAATTAAAAATTTTTTAATCAAATAAAATAAATTTCATTTTATAATTAAATATTTAAACAAAAAATTCCATAATAATTTTTTTCCAAGTTTTAATTTTTTTTTATCAATTAAAATTAATTAATTAATAATATTAAAATATTTATTTTTTAAATTAGTTACTTAAAATATTTATATTATAATTTTTTTAAAATAATAATTAAATTTTAAAATATGAATTTATACTTTTTAACACACTAATTAAAAATATGTTTTTAATAAAAAAATTGATAATTTATCATTGTTTATTTAATATTATTAGTTTATTTATTTTTCTATAGATTTCATTTAATAAAAATAAATAAATTATAGTATTATATAATAATTTGGATGGTGTCCTTATGAATGGACAGCGTTCAGATTAACTCCTCCTA
>JAAAKE020108174.1:0-17159 GCA_010014785.2 Anisolabis maritima
CCTCTTTCAAATTCTCACTTTTCTCGTAAATAGAATAATTTTTAATTAGCAGAGCCTTAGAAATGAGCAAATTATAACATAGGACCCTATTATATATGAAAATAGAAGCAAAGAACTCAGATAGTTAAAAATATTTTATATATCAAGGGGGAGGAGAGCTTGCGTCTGGCCGATGGATCCGCCAAAGGTAGTCTGAGGCTATTTGCAAATAAGTATTTTTAATATTTCTTCAGGACTTATTTTTGAATTATATTTATATGAGGAGTAGGGATGGAATAGTAAAGAAATTGTGTCCCTCTTTTATTATCCCATCAGTTTTTCGCACCTCATGGATAAACAAAAAAAAAGCAGGATAAATTGTAAATAAGTGGAATGTAATTTATTTTCTGTATATAAAAAGAATACTAAAGATATTATAGTTTTTATTATTAGCTCACTATATTATATTGGCTACCAATTAATTTAAATAAATGAGGACGGAGTCTAAATGGCCTCCGTTGCCGAAAGACTTAAAAAAAAAAAAAAAGCTCACTATATTCAGTGCATCATTTTTCCGAGGTGAAATTTTGTCCATCATTTTTTTGTAGTGCCCTTATTTCCACCTTCGCCCTGTGAGCTCTCACCGCCCCCTTCGGTCCTAAGATCAAGGAGTAATAGAAATGTATCTCTTAAGAAAATGAGTTCATTAATTTTTACAAAAATAAAATTAACTTTAATGAAAATTCATATATGAAATTTTATTGTCATTAAACTTTTAACTATCATAACGATAAAACATATTTACACACAAATTTATATAATTTTAGAAGTTAGTTATACTTAAGCAAAATTATATTTTTTAACAGAAAATTTTTAATCTAATTTTATTTCATCATTTCATGATGATGAGTTCATTTAAAAATTATGATAGAAAAAAAACTTTTATGGTAATTATTTATTAATACTTTGGGTCATTCGTTATGCGTTTTAGAGCAGTCAGTTATTTAAAGGAAATATAATTTTATTTCCCAGCAGTTTTCTACCTAAACTCAAATTTTTCCTCTAAAAGAAAAAAAAAAAAACATCTTTTTATTCTTTATACTCTAGTCCTGGGTATAATTTTGAGATTATTTATATTTTATATAAAATTTCGAATGGAAGTGATAAGAAAAAATGTTGCATGATCTGTCTATTTGCTAATGAATATTATAACCGTGATGAAATTATATTTTCCAAAATTTCAGCACAATCATTCGATAACTGAAGAAAGAGAGATTTAGAAATCTTAAGAAATTGTAATATATGAAAATCACGCCGTATAAATAAATGCCTATCTCAAGAGATCAAGTACAAGACTGCTTTGTGAGTAAATCGCGTCAACCTAGCTTAATGAAATAAACGTGACAGTATTGCCAACTTTTAAAAGTTTCAAGTGATAAATTTTTAAAAATTTATGTACAAATATTATAAATCAGGTAGCGATTGCCTTAGCGTATTTTATTTTTTGTTATTTTGTTAATAATAATGAAATCATTTCGATAGAAACTTTTTAAGCCTGAATTTGATATAAATATTGTTAAATGTTGTAAAATTTGTTTTCTTCTGGAAAAGCTCATTTTAGTCGTCCAAAATAAAAAAAATAAAAATGGAATGTTGGCAATACTATTTGGAGGCAATATTAAATAAGAGCGAGTTCTGAATGGCTCATGGATGAAAAAAATAGGACAAAGAAAATTCATGTCTCAAGAAAAAAGACAAAAAATCTGTGATGAAAAAAAGGTAAATGAAGGAGAACGAGTTCCAAATAACTAGGCTTAGTGATTTTAAGGAATGAGACTTTTCTAAATTTAAAGATTCGCTAATGAACAAGGAGAACATGAAGGATTTCAGAAAACAGTTTATGAGCTTAAAAATAATAAATTTCATCTCTTTTTTTAAATCAGTTATAGAAAATTTTCCAAAAATATTTTTTTAAATTTAATTCAGCAAGTCGATTTCCAATTTTTATACTCTTAAATAAAATGGACATGTATCTAAAAATTTATCATTATCTTTATTTATATCTCAAATTAATTTAACGGTATGCTAAAATAAAATTAATTTGTATTTAATATTAAAATAATAAAAAAGAATTGAATCCTTTATTTATATATTTATTATTTGTTATAAGGAAATATTGTCCATGCTTTATTAGGTTTATACAGTATATACCTCATTGATGGCGTTGATGTCCAAACAAGGATGTCAGAAGGGCGTGCCCGAAGAGCAATCTCGTGGAGAGAGAGACATGGTTTTGTCTCAATCGTGTTTATTGGCCAACTTGATGACAGCGAGGTCCTGTCAATTCCTGTTGTGCCATTAAGTGTTCAACAACACTTGACTCAAATAAAACGAACCGACGACGACATAAATCTAAGTAAATAAACAGAAAAGATTCATTTAGGTATTGTTTAAAAAATAAAATGGCAAAGGATAGGAATTTGTTTAAGGAATATCAAAAATTAACGTTGAAGGCGGACTAAAAACGAATTTTTTTTTTTGTGGTGCTAGGAAAATCGTAAAAATAATAAAACATAATTATCAATTAATCTTGTGGAGCAAGTGTTAAGGACGCACTCCGCAACCCAAAAGGTAAAAAAAATTGGAAGAGATACAACCAAAATCGGGCAGTAGACAAGAACACGAAAAATCCTTTAAAAAAAAGGGGTAAGATAAAATTTGGAGACGACTATATAATGAGTAGTCGTAAATAAGTTAATTGGGGGAGAAAGAATGTCAAAAAATCGCAAAAAACAACAAATTTCGATTTTTTTTTTTATAATAAACTCATTTTTCCCTTTGAATTAATTGGTTAAATTTGAAATAAAAAATGCCCCTGTCCATTGGAGTAAAGATAGGTCACGCTCAGAGCGTAAGGTTTCCCGTTCTGAGAAATTATATTAGCTACCAATTGATTTAAATAAATACGAGAGTCTAAATTCACAGATGCCGAAAAAAAAGACTCAAAAAAGAAAAAAAGTGCAATGGAGGGGAGAGAAAAAAAAGCATGAATCTCGGTTAAACGAATTTTGAGACTTCTAATAAATAGCAAATTTTATATAATTTTTTTTGAGACGAGAAAATTGTTTAAAAGGCCGCCATTTTATTTTGACATTCCTGGCCTTTTTGGTGTGATAGCTATTTAAACATTTAGATGGAAGAACAGATAGATAACATCTTCTAGGTAAAAATATATAAAATTTCTGAAATTTTTATTAATAGGCTTGTTAATGTTAAAGGTTTCTGGCTAAAAGCCTAAATATAAATTAAGATCCTTACCATGATAATTTTTTTTTTCACATAATGAATAATACAAAAAAATTTTAAATCTATTTATTCTCTGAAACTTTTGAAGATTCCATTACGAGAATTTTTTCAAAGAGAAGAGTGAATTTAATATTCAGCACCCTTCAACCTCTAAAAATAATTCTTAGTGTTTTCAAGTTTCAGAAAAGTTTACGAAGAACCTTAAAAAAAAAAAGAGAAATTTAAAATTAAACCAACCTATGAAATATAGCTTAATATAATTGCTACCGATTAAATAAATATGGACGTAGTTGTATTATTACAAAAATAATCATACTAATACTCATATAGTTAAAATTAAAAATATATTTCTAATACACTCTTTTAGCAAGGTCTTATCCCTATATAGGTCATGGCCTTTAATAATAATAATACACTCTTAACTATAGATTCCTGATTTTTACAGAGAAAAAAAATATCAAATGCTTAAAATTAATTATTTTGTTTCAATAATACTAATCCAATCGACCTTTTTTTTTTTAGAAAATATTTTGTCATCTACAATAGAATGCATAAAATTGTTCGTTTTTGTTTGCTGTAGACAACGCAAATGACCAACTCACTAATGGCTTTTTGTTCTATAGTTCCATAGTTCTTTTAGGGCATACCACAATTGCACATGTGTGTTCCGCTCTGGAGCAAAAAAAAAGTTAGTCATTTGGATTGCCTAGCCTCCAGTAAGAAAAAATTAATGAATTTATGCACTCCATGATTTTCCAAATTTAAGTGGGGTAGGGGAGAGCTTTCCCCCATCCCTTTGGTTGGGCACTAATCTAATAAAATATTTAATTAAATACAAACATTGTAAAATTATTAACAATAAAAATGCAGATGACATTATATTTGTTTAAAAGATTAATGAATAATTTGATGAAATTTTCCGTAATAAACTAAATCATTGTTTAAAGATTACGTTGATAAAAATAAACTATTGGATATTCAAATGAAGGCACAATCAAGTCAGAAATCAAACAAATTTTTGTTTATTTAAAATATTTATAATTTATATGTGTATGAAATCAAATGAATTTATAAGTGAAATAAACAACAAAAAGAGAAGAAAGAATAAATGAATTCAAAGAGTATATAAAGTTTAAAACAAGATGGCGGCGATTATTAATTCCAATTGCTAAATAATTTGATTCTTACTCTTTCCTTCTTCCTGGACAGAAAAAAAAACGAGCGAGAGGAAACTTATTATCCGTTTCAAACATGAAAGGGAATAAATTGTTGTGTTAATTTAATGAAATGTTACAAAACATTTAATGAGACAATATTTTATCTTGAATTGAACAAAACAATTTCCGAGCTCAACAGCAAATTTATTTTGTTTACTTTCAAATAGGGATTATATACAATGGCTGCGTTCATCATTTAAGTTTTGATAGCTTTTTGTTTTCTCCCCTAATCCCCTATCTTTTAATTATTTTTTAAGCTCTTTCAGTTAAGGATTAAACCTAAGTTAAATATATTCGTTAGAAAAGTCTCATATATCACTTAATTTGATTATTTTGTTCCTGAGCAGCAAAATTAAGTTTTTTTTTTTTAAGAATATAGCTCCATTTATTTTATTTATATTGTTTTCATATATTTGAAATTAGTATGTAAATTGAATATTAAATTCTTGTAATAAAATATGCATATATTCATCAATGTTGTTATCTTGCTAATCCGGATGCTTTTTCCAGGACAATATTTTTTTACATGAATTTATTTTAATAATTTAAAACCTCGAGTTTCCTCAAGTGTCTTAATAGATAACAGAAAATTGAATTATTGCATGTTTCGAATTATTCAAATGTCTAGAATGAAAATGAGACGAAATTTTATCTCTTCCATTTCTATTCTTAATAATAAATAGATGAATTTATAAAGGATACAAGTGTCAAGGTTTTCTTTCAATCATCTTATATTAATAAAAACCTCCTTTAAAATAAATTATCTTAAAATTTGTCTAATAAATGCAAAATAACTTGAAATTTAATGTTTATGCAGCACTGGATGAAAAAAATTATAAAATTAAATAATAAATTGATTTTCTAACAAGAACCTCTTTCAGAAACACCTACTCTAAAAATCTTACAGAAAAAAATTATTTGTCCCCCCCCCCCCTCTCCTAAACAACTACGGATTGTAAAGATGGCAATGATAAGAATAAACAGAAAATAATACTTTGACTATTACAATTTAAGAGTAAAATATTAAATTACCTGGTAATATCTGTATTTAGACCAAACCCTGAATTATCCAATTAGCCTAACCGTCTCATTCATGCATCAAATATAGTTTATGAAGTTAATAAAACATACAAGTACAAAACAATTTGAGTTATCTAGGAACAATTATAATTGAATCTATGACTCAATTCCAATCTATAACTAAGTTTAAGAAAATATTAGATTAAGATCAAAATGTCAAGATATATTCTTTGGGTACTATTTACAAAAATATGTCACTAACTCAATTAAACTGAAGAGAGTTGCCTTTTTATTGAAATTAATTTCGTTAGGGAATTTAAAAAAAAATATTGTACCAAATTGCTTGCTCATATTTAATAAATAATAATTTTAACAATTTGTGAATGAATTGAACAGTTGACTTTAAAAAATGATTTCAAATTTAATACTCGGATCATAAGTTAACTAATAATAAAATAAAAAAAAAAAAAAGTTACTATATTTTAAACGAAAAAAGTCAATGTTTTAATAATATAATTTTAATCTTATATTTTTTATGTTCAAATAGCTAATCCATTTAATGATGAGGATTTATTTTGATATGAAATGTAAATGGTTGAGGGTGGGGGAGTTCATCAATCTTTGCACCTGTGGTTGGAAAAAAAAATCAAATAAAAATAATAATAAAAAAAATGGGTTGTACTTTAGTGACAGTTGTTGGATAGATTTGACAAAATGTCAACACTTAAGCTGGTATAAAATATTTATGAAAAAAAAGACAGTAAATATATAAATTTCAGCTACTCTATAAAAAGGATAATGTTGCCTAGATATTCAATGAGGTAATAAATTTTTTATTAAATTCTTAGATTTAGTAATTTCGGCATCGGAAGTCAAGAATAATTACGTATATAAATACCATGGGTTACAGGAATTCGTTCGAGTTTGCTGCCTGTAAGGCAACCTTATGACCAACTCACTAATCAAGATTAATTGCTCCAGAGCTCCCCTAGAATGCTGAGTTGTTTATTTCTAGAGATTTAACAACTGTCCTTGAGTGTCTGCTCTAGAGAAATGAATCGAAAAATTCATTAGCAAGTTGGTCAGCATTTGGATTGCCTACGTTCCAGGAAGCAAACACTGACGAATATCTGTAACGCATGATATTTAAAATTAATTTATCACTCATGGGTTTGAATAAGAAAAGCCTTGTCACTTCTCCACTACTTTAGATTATTAATTTGGATTGGACGGTATTATGGAAAATATAGAAATAAAAATAACTAAAAATCTATTTTTTAGAAGAAATAATAACAAATAGCATCATTATTAGAAGATGGAGTACGAAACCTAATAAAACAATCATCGATCAGACTAAGTCAACTTTACCGTCCAAATTTAGACATTCTTAATTAAATTATTTTTTTTTTGTCTTTTTCGGCATCTAAGGCCATTTAGACTCTGTCATTATTTATTTATATTAGTTGGTAGCCAATATAATATAAATAAAATTTTTTCGATCAGAACCGTTGACCTTTGGTACGTGAAGCCAGACCTCTAGCTCTGTACCAAGGGACAGGGAAGGGGAAGATATTTTTTGTCTATAATTAATTTTAATAAATATATTTAAATCTCACATTCATTATTTGATTAAAATTAAATTTTCATTAATTATATTCTTTGCTTCTCTTTGTTGATTAACTAATTCAGTTCTTGGCATTTTGGTTTAATTTATATATATATATATATATATATATATGCGAAATTTCAACTCGTTCGAATAATTATTTTTTGAATTATTGTGGAAGAAAGAAATTACCATTGATACACAGAGACATAATTTCAAAGGGTACTTAGTACTCATAAGGCATTTTGGTAGCATTAGTTGAATTTCAATCACACACTAACTTTTCCAATCAAACCTTCAATTGGTTCGTAAAGTTAAAAATTCTTTTAAACATATGTTTAATTAAATAGATAATAATCATTTTTCATCTTTTTAGTAAGCTTAAAAGTTACTAATAATTTAGTTGATAAATGAAAATGGCAATTTTTTGGCAGTTTAATGGGCCACGTCCTCTATAGGAGAATTATTGCCCATTTCAAAAAAAAACATGGAACCTTTCTTAAAGACTTTTCTTTTGATTATCGCAGAATTTCTAACAGTTTATGTGAAAAGAATAGAGAAGAATGGCAATATCTCAACAGGTTGTAATCAATTTATTATAGAGGTTTTACTCAAATACTTAGACGATATTTCTCCTAGTATCTTAGAAGATATCCAATATAAAATGGATAAGCATCTTTCAGTCTCTTTAGTGAAATACGATTGAATTTCAAAATTTTTATATCAAGTATAGATATTTTTAAAAATATTAAACTAGAAGAAAATATTTTATAAACAGAATTTTTATTAAGAAAACTCCTTTATAAAATTTTCCTATTGGAAATTTTAAAGGAGGAATACAAAACATGTACAAGTGAAATATAGTCCTCTTCAGTTATTTATTCAAGTTTTCTAAATTTCTTCTAAGAACTTTTTTAAATTTCTATTTAAGAAAGAAAGTTTGAAACTTGGGATTTTATTGTACTATTATGTATCATTTGTAGTGTATTGTTTTAATTTTTTCTGTATAATTTCGGCAAGGTATGGCCGTGGTGGTATAAAAACAAAATACTTCATAATAATCTTCAAAATGTTTGGATGAATAAATAAAAAATGATTGAAAATGGGCGTAGAATACTTAGAAATTGAATTATTTCTAAGTATTCTACTAGAAATTGAATTATTTCTTAGTATTCTACGACCATTTTTAATCATTTTTTATTTATTCATCCAAACATTTTGAAGATATACTAAGAAATAATTCAATTTCTAGTAGAATACTTAGAAATAATTCAATTTCTAAGTATTCTACGCCCATTTTCAATCATTTTTTATTTATTCATCCAAACATTTTGAAGATTATTATGAAGTATTTTGTTTTTATACCCCCATCGGTGCCCAAAATAATTATGTGCCAAAGTTTGAGAGATTATGCGTCACCGGCATACGCAAATAAATTCGTTAAGCAGAAAAAATATTTATCCGATGCTCTCGAAATATGAAATATTCAAATGGAAAATGATGTCATGGTAACAAATTTTAGGTAGGGCGAGGATTACACATTAAAAATTAAATTCAAGGGTCGTAGGGAATACAAGCCGTTGTTAGATTTTTTTAAATTAACCTGAAGAAGTTGTAGCGATATTTTGGAGTTTTAGTTAAAAAGAAGCCATGGTGTATTCAGGGCCACACCTAAACCTAAACATGCTTGAGTTATTAGTCAGCCCTGAAGCTCTCTAAATAAATATCAAATGATTTTAGATATTATTAAGCCTTCATAGATTATTAACAATCCAACATTAAAATTGGCACAAAATGATGTTTTTTATGCAAGTTGGCTAAATATTTATTAAAAATTCAAAGAAATCTTATTTTAATATCATAAAAATATTAGAAATAGCATATTAAGAAATTATTAAATAGAACTTAAACAAACAAAAAGATTAGTAATTCTTAAAGAAAGTGATTATAAAATATTACAAAATTATTTGTCAGTTATGAGTCTGAATTAGTTTAGTGACAGATAGTATATAAATTAAATAAAAGTTTTAGAAAGGGTGGAGTATTTTTTTCGGGCAGTGGCCATTGTCTTCCTGGCAAAAGCGGCTGCTGGCTGCGGTGGCCTCGGCTGCTGCGCTGGGGAGAGTGACACGTTTCCATGGCAACCACGTCAATACTAATAGGTTTAGCGGCGGGTGCGGCGACGGTCGCCGCATCTCTCGCGCGCCGCGTAGCAAGCCGACCACGAGCCCTTATCAGTTCTCCGTCCAGTCGTTGTAACGTATTAACACCGGGCAAGAGAATGATAAGGGTTCGGAGTTCAGCGAAAAAATCCACCTCCATCGCCAGCACCTTCTTAAGAATAAAAAAAAAATTCTCTCTCTTTGTCTTCTTGGCATTTTTAAAACACATTTGGTTGAGATATATATACTTACATACACATAGAGAGTCAATGAGTTTATCACAGATGCATATGATGTAATCAATGCCGTCTCGCGCATTCCGACCTCCTCAGCATCCCTGCTCCATCTCCATCTCCATCTCCACTCCATCTCCTTCTCCTGAGGGCCCCAGCCGAGCTTAAAGGCGAACACTCGTGCCAATCGAGTGCAAACGAGTCCTTTTATCAATACTTAGAAATCAGTACAAAAAAGCCAGTCAAAGGGAGATAAATAAATAAACAACAACAGGAAATAAAACGTAAAAGAACTTAAAGGAAATCGAAGAAAAAATTTTGGCCGAGATTTATAGAAATATTTCAATTATTAATATAATATCCATTGTAAAATATATTAGGGCATGTGTTAAATTAATAAAGGAGAAGCTTTTGAATTTTGAATTTATTTTAATTTGCTTTCTAGCATGTTATTCAGAGGGAAAAATTATACTTTTAGGACTTAACAGAGTGTTAGAAATTATTACTTTGTTTTTAAAAGAGTATGGGCTTTTTTTGGTGAAAAATTGGCTGTTTTACAGCGGACATTCCTAAAGTGCAACATGGCGCCCTGGAAAGCTGATTTACAAGGGCGTCGCGGGAAACGGCAAATGAATAAATAAAAAAAGTAAAAAGAAAAAGAAAGGGGGACCAAAAAAGATAAATTTCTAATTATGCTAGTAGAGAATGCCGGAATTCTTAGCTGCCTGGAGAGTATCCTCATCTAGCCTCCTGAATATAACAAAATTAGATAACATTTATTTTAAAAGGAATTTGGCTTGAAAATAAAGTATTCAACTGTAATGTTTGTATTTTAGAATAATTTTCATGTTACTGTAATTTGAGAATACTATTCATTATAAATGTTATTTTATAATATTTATTTATAAGTAATTTAGTAAAATAGTATGAATTTTTGTTAAAAGAAAGTTTTTAATTTTTTAATCTACCTCAAAAGGAAAGAAAAATACCATATGGATTGTATTGTGGCAAGCTGATCTTTTATAGAATATTTTCTATGAGATGATGATATGAAAAAAGTAGATTTTATTTTATGAGGGGAGGTTATCATTCCCTAGCTTCCAGCTAAAGACCAAGAAATGCTGATTCTCTTTAGGCCTCAACAATCAAGGAATAAATATAAGGACTACATTGGGAACTAAGTCGGTTGTGGATGGAATGGCATGACAACCTTGTAGGTTTTATTCGGTAAGGGCCTGGGGAGTTTCCCAGCTGAAATGCCATAATTAGCACAGTAAACCTTATGCATTAATATGTTTTATAAAACCAAGACCATTTACATTTTTAAATGTTAAGCGGCGTATCCAATTTCATTTGGCTGGTTTATTCGAAATTGCTTTTGACACCTCAGGATTTGGTTAATTAATTTCAAACCGTATTAAAGATTAAAACTTTTACTCTTCAGAAAGTGATGAAGTTGTTAATTAATAAAACACCCTCCCTTCACCTTTCAAATCGTTACTTTGATTACCGACAATAGGATGTTTAGTTTAATCTTTTTTTGTCGCATTCAGGGAGATAAATGTGCGCGGCATGCAATTTTTTAATGAGTTCCAACATTAAACATTTACTCCCTATTCGACCAATTTAATCCGAGCTAAAAGCGTGATTCGCTCTTTGTCGCATGTCGACACTTAAAAGACATTTCCCATTGCCTTTAGGGTTTTCAGGCTTGAAACTGCCCCACTTCAAGTTGGATTTCATTGAACCGGTGCTGAATAGACAGCGCCGCCATTTTGTCCATGATCAACGAACATATTGGTATCATTCCGTTTTCCCCTTCTCTCTCTCTCTTTCAATCCTTCAATTAAAATATTAATATTATAAGCTAGAGTTGGTTAGTTAAGGCCTTTCGGATGATGATTATGATGATACCAGCGACTAACCGCTTTGTATCATTTGGTTGGTTATCTGAGTAGAATGAAAACGTTTGCAAAAAAGAGGAGGAAATATTTTGCTTAGTTCAAAAGATTCTGGATATAAATTAGTCTTTAATAAATTAAAAATGAGATTGAGATTTAATTAAAATTATTAATTAAAGCAAACAAAAGACGAATAATGGATTATTAATAAAATGTGAAAAATTAAAATGAATTTGAATTTAGCTACCTTTTTAGTTATAGATGAGCCAAGAAAGAGCCTAAGAAAGTTTAACAGACGCCAGGTCGGACAGCTCGTGTTTCATACACATTTTGATCCCCTGAGTAAAGTAAAATTAAATTATTCTCTTTATTTTGTCAATAAAACCTTTAAAAAGTTTTACAGCATTTAGAGTATTAAAAAAAAGTTTTAATCAATTTTCATTTTATTGAGATCTTTGTTGAAAAATATTTAAACAAATATGAATAATTGTTTTTATTAAAGCGGACATGATTTTTATTTGTTGGGATTAAATTCATTTTATTTATTTATTTTTTTTTTATATCATTTTTGTTCATTTCTTTATTCCCCCCCCCCCCCTCCCCATCGGGTTGAAATTTTAAATATGTTTAACAAGTTTATTATTGAATTAAGTAAAATTCAATTAAAAACAAATTAAATATTGATTCGGTAATCTTGTGGCCTCATAAGTCAAAGAGAGATGATAAAATGAAGTTTAAGCAAGGAGAAAATAAGGGGAAAAATTAGAGAATTAAAAAAAATGAGTTAGTTATTAGATTAGAAATTTCTAAAATATAAATATAGCTACAAGAAGCTAAGGGGTGGCAAATATGTGAGAAGCAAAAAATTGATGAGCAAAAAAAAGGCCAAATGAAAATTAATTTTGTTCAGACCCGTCCCAACAGGTCTATCATCAAAATAATGTAAATAAAGCATTGGGAAATAAACAATATTATATAAAAACAAGGATATTTTAAATACGTCCCGTATAAAATAATTTAATATATTTATTCCTCACTTTTTAAATATCCGAAGTTCATTTTTCAAAAGATGTTTGAATCCATATTACGAATATAAGAGAGTAAGAAAAAAAAAATGTTTAGAAAAATATGTCCGTGAATAAAACAAGATACAGAGGGTAATTTTCTTGCGCTCCATCTTTGGAGGAAATAACTAGCATGATTATCTATCTTCTTGCTCTAATAACTTCTCAATAAATCGAACCATTTTCACAAAACATGTTATGAATACAAAATTAGTAGATTGAGGGTGGGGGGGGAAGGGAGGGGATCGATATTAAAATATTTCTAAAGTAAGGAATCTTGTTGGAATTTTAAAATGAATTTCAAAGAACTCTTGAAAAGACTCACAAGTAAATAAAATATTTTAATATATTCTAATTTAACACAGTTGGCAATACATTAAAGGGAAAAGAATAAAAAAATGGAATAGAAATATAGATATTAATTAAAATATGAAATTATTTGCAACTAACGGGTAATCTATGAATGTTCATGAAAAACAGCGTTTGTCTATGATATATGTAAATTTACTTTATTCTTTAACTACTATCCTCCACAAAAGTAATTGGACAGTCTGTATCTTTTGTTTAGTCTTAATGCATAATTAGAAGTGCTTCATGAAATCCGAAAATAATAAATTTAATAATAGGTAAAACATTATGACATTTGATGATTTTGAATTTCATGTAGCTCTCCTAAATACCCATTAAGAAGAAACAAAAGATACAGGATGTCCAATTACTTTTGCGAGTAATAGTATTCCCTCCTCTTTTTTATAAAAGCAAGCTAGCTAATCCTACATCAATTTCATATACCATATTTTCTGCTAAAGAGAAGGAATTCTCTCGTGTGAGAGAGATCTCAGGAGTGAGTGGCCCAAAAATGAAGTGTAAATGCAGAAAAAAGCCAAAATAGTTCTGACAAAAGTTTGCCACTAAAGTTCAGAGTTTTGGTTAAAGGTCATGTGTCTGTATTACGTAAAGCAAACATATTAATCCCCACGAAATGTAAAAGGGGATCAGCTTTGACTTTGAAATGACTTGTTATGAATTAAGAAAATTTATTTTCGATGCAAACAATATATTTGAGAATCCTCTTATACAACTCCACACAACAAGTCATATATATTTATCGAAACTATACCTGAAAAATATACTCAAACTATATATATTTGAATCGTATAACTAATTCTCCTCCAATTAAATGATTAAGATAATATGATAAATAACGATCGGCCCTAATCTTTTAGATAATTTTATTCATCTTCATGATCAGATGATTACTATTGATTCTAATCATGAAATTGTAATATTTGGAATTCTAAAAATAAAAAAAAAACATTCATCTGCATAATGGAAGAGTGCATTTTTTTTTTATTAATGTGTTAAATAAAATTTAAAAAATTATGAATATTACATATTGCCTTTTAGGTTTAGAGGCTTGTGAAATGATCAAAACGATGATGATTCTTAAGATCAGAACATTTTAAAACGATTATCATTGAATACCAATTTTGTCATAAAGTTGATTGGCCCTAAAACTTGCATACCCTTGATTAAAAGGTTCATTGTTTTTAGTTGGAATTTGTTATATTATTTGAGGCATAAAGAGACAATACATAAGTTAAAAAAAACTCAGTAAAGTCCTGACAAATTCCTTCCCCTTGAATTCTACATGTCAAAATATTAAAATTTTTAGATGGTTATACATAGAAGTTATTTTAGATGAGGAAGAGATTTAGAAAATAGTTTCAGATCCAATAAGGTAATGTATAAAATCAGATTAAGGATCAGCATTGGAGAAAAACTTGTTTAAAAATTTGATTTGAATTCGGGAGATTATTTCATGAGAAGAAATGAATGAAATTTAATCTAAATGTTAACCCCTACATATATTTAGGAGATGGGTTCAAAAGCATTACTTACACTGGCTTCCATTCTCCACAACCCTGAATTTAATCCACGTACAAATTCTTTTGATATTGATAATCTATAATTAATTTAGAACCGACTAGAAATTTCCTATTAATTGAATTCTTGTGTAGAAGTATAATAAATATTGTCAAAACAAAATCAAATTAAATAAAGCAATTTCCGATTGAAAGTTTTTTTTTTTGTTAAAAAATTAGGATGCCTCGCTTGTCAGTAGGGCGGTAATATAGGAGGTTTCAGTTGTCTGCCTACGGATGTATATACATTCGTGCTCGGAATGCAATTAGCTGAGAAAGGCTCGAGGCTCCAGCGCAAATACAGATCGATGGACCTCCGGGTCGGACTGCAACCCCCAGAAACCACCCTCTGGCCTGAACCAACCCCCTGGCTATTTATAACACAGATCCTCGGGTTATCACCGGGTTGATGTTGAGACTATGGACCCGAAAACGTGTCGGTTAAGGCCCCACAACCGACTCTTGGTCATCTATTATCCCATCCAATCAACTCGTCAACCAATGGCCCAAAGTGTTTGCTTGCTTGGCTTGCTTTTGCAACAAATTTGTTTGCACCAACATTACAATTAGTTATTTCCCGGAGAAAAGTCACACGTCCGTTCGAAATTGAAATCAATGATTAATAAACGAACATATTTGGAGAGGTTTAATTTAATTAGTGGAAAATGTTTAGATAACATTTATTTGAAGCGATCAATGGAGTTTTTCTCTCTCTCTCTCTCTCTCTCTGTGTGTATGTGTGTGCTAATAAAAACTTTTATTAGCTTAATTTCAATGTCTAAATGTTGAGAAATATCTTGACAAAAGGGGATATAATTATAATAAATCTGGAGTTTTTTGTATCATAAATCTCTTTTTCAGCAGAGAAAGCTCTTTTTTTTTTTTTTTGGTATTCAGGAAATAGAGTGTCCCTACTGGAGTGGAATTTAAATTACATTCTATAATATACTATTGATTTTTCTTGAAATTATACCATTTTTTTTGGAGATTCTTTTTTTAAGAGTGGATGTTGTGGAACAGAGAAAAAGAATTATTGAGAAAAGAAGTAGAGCGTCTTCAAAAAAAAAAATTATAAAAAGAAGGGAAATATAAGCTTTTTAGAATTTTTTTTACATGGGATGCATAAATTCAATAGGGTTTCGTTCCTGGACGATAGGCAACCCAAAAAATCAACTCACAAATGGATTTTTCGATTAATTGCTCTAGAGTAGTGTTTCTGAAAGTGTGAGTCGCGAAAAATTTTTTAAATTGTGATAATTTTATTCAAATATAAAAATATGCCTTATAATAATGATTACTTTAAAAAAATATGTCTTGTGAAAAATTAGAAAGGATGTGGGATTTGAAGAGGAGGAAGCGAGGTAATTTATTTTTTTCTTTTTTGTAGATTTGTAGCTACCCAATAATAAATTAAAGATATATTCTAATTAATTTAATATATATCACATATAATGGCAAGAAAACATTATGTGGATCCAAATAGTGAAAAGTTTAAGAATCACTACTCTAGAGCGAATCATGCCTGCTCATATGTAAATTTCTAGGCAGACTTAATAGCGTGAAGAAGAGGAGCAATTAAATGAAAACTCCATTTATGAGACAGTTATTTGGGCTGACTTCCTTCCAGCACCAAATACAAATTAATTTTTGCAACTTCTGGTGTTTATTTTTTATATAATTCGTTTTTTTTTTTTTTTCTAGATGAACATTGAAAAGATCTGTGAGAATATTGCATCTAGTTGATTTCAAAAGGGGTGACATTTGAAAATGAAAGGACTAAGGGAATGGAACAATAGCGCTTAAGATTTATGAATTTAAAATTCAGCATCCGGTTTTTTCAAGTATTATATGTATTAAAAGAATGTTTAGTTCATAACTAGGTCCTTTGTTATAAAATAGAGAACATTATATAACAAATCTATTATGAGGATCGAGAGAGGAAGAAGAGGGGGAAAAAATACTTAACTAAATTGAACAAAAAAAAAAAAAAAAAATTAGATTAATATAAAAAATGGCATTTCTGGAAGATGATTCAATATTAGAAAATAAAAAATTTCCATAAAAAGTTTATCAAAAATTTAGAAAGCAGACAAAATATCGAGGATAGTTTAAAGAAAAAGGTCAAAAAGTTATCGCAAACGCTTTAGGTTATTTTAATATATTTAATTAAATGCTATTGGAATTTAAAAAATTTAAGATTTATAAAGAATATGAATTCAAAATAAATAATAAAATACTATTAATAAATAAACAAAATAAAGATGAAAGAACTAATGAAAAGCCTAATTAGTCTACCAGTAAGGCTTGGGTAAAGACTTTAAGAGGTTTAGAGAACGGCTTCAAGTGTAAAGAGAAAGAGGTAAAATATCAGGAAGCGAACAAGTGAGATTATTATTATAATCAATTGCTCTCAGGATCGTTAACCAGTGTTAAAATAAGACGACTGAGAAATAACCTATTTCAGAGTGGCTTGAAAGCGATTATTTTCGTTGCGGAAAGAAATTCTGAGGATTAAAAATAATAATAAATAATATAATTAATTATGAATTTTTCACCGAGTTTTATTTCTTGAGAATTTCTTGCGAGTTCTCTAAACTCTTTCTCCAAGAAGCTTTTAAAATTTTATGGATAACCAATCGAGCGTTTCGTAATTAATTATCAAAAAGACCACTGGCTCTTAAGGAAAGACGAATTTAGATAGGAAATACTAAAGCTACTTTATGTAATTTAGTTGCATTTTTTGGGT